>CAUYON010100284.1:0-31366 GCA_963573935.1 Arctocebus calabarensis | reverse complement strand
TGAAACTTACTAAATGCAGAATACAAATGTTTTCATACAATAACCAAGAAAATCCCATGAAGGTTATGTCAAACAGTTGGATGAAAATATTTCAGATTGTATATGAAGCCAGCACATTGTATCCCATGATTGCACTAATGTACACAGCTATGATTTAATAAAAAAACGAAAGCAGTATGTTGAATTTACAAAGATGTTTATTCTCTAAATCTTGAATATACAAAATTATAACCCTGAAAATTAATGTGACAAATAATTTTAAAATATGAAAATTAAGTGTGATTTCATAAAATATTACTTGTAGAGAAATAAACCCATAGGAACTAGATATGTATAAAAATGGTAATCTCTGATTTGGGTATATTTTCCTTCAGATATTTTAGTTCAAGTGAATACTTCTTGCCAAGTATGGTGGCTCCTGCCAGTGATCCCAGGTGGAGGTGGGAAAATTGCTTACTTGAAGCTAGGATTTCCAGACCAGCCTAGGCTACATAGCAAGACCCAATCTCCAAAAACCTCCCCCAAATTACCTGGGTATGTTGATAGATGCCTGTAGTCCCAGCTACTTGGGAGGAAGAGGCAGGAGGATCACTTGATCTCAGGGGTTGGAGGCTGCAGTGAGCTATGACTTGGCCACTGCACTCCAGCCTGGACAATAGAGGGACACAGAGACCTTGTCTCAAAAAAGAAAAATTATATAAAATAGTGAAATGTACCTTCAAAATTGTCATAATTTTCTTTTAGAATAAAAAGAAATTTATATGAATCAATTGTGTAAATTTTACATGGATTTACAATGTGTTTTTAAAAATTTTGAAATTTTAATATAAATTAAAATGCATCTTGACCCCAAACTTGTCTCTCAGCCAATGGATGGTGCCAGGTGTTAGGAAGATGCTTCCTCTTTTATAATTGTGTCCCAGGAGTTTTCTTTGAGGGGAGGATATTCTTTAATAGGCCAGGATGGCTCTGGAAGATGGGCATGTAACCTTTCCCATTCTAAGACTTTTCTAGGTGATACAGGCAGTCCCTGAGTTACAAACATCTGACTAACGTTTGACTTGCCCTTATGAATGGAGGCTATTAGAGGTAATAGGTGAATGAAGGTACCTGTTCCAACTTACATACAGATTCAACTTAAGAACAAACCCACAGAACCTATCTCATTCATAACCCGGGGACTCCCTGCGCATATGCTCAGGCTGTGGAATTTTTTGGCAGTGGTGCTACCAAGCAGGTGAATTCTGACACTGTGGTATGAGGAAGGCGAAGCCAGGACATCACCACCAATCCCTGGCAGGGTAAAAGAATTCGGCTTTCTTTTCTTCTGCTGCCCCTCACCCTTAACAGGAAGAATTAAGCTTCTGGGTATAATCAGAGTACATCAACTATACCTTTTACAATTGATTATTAGTAATTAGACAAATATTTAGGCCATACTCAATGCGGCATTGAAATCCAGCTTGCAAATTTAGTTCTTCCTGCATCTGAACTATCTTTTAACTGACTCTAAGAACACTCAAAACTTGGATAAGGTTAATGATTTTAAGTTCCCTGAGCAGTTCCATATCAAAGCATTTAGTGGGGTTAAAATAACTTCATGCAATATATTCCAACTTATTTCATGTCAAGTATAAAGCATTAAAACATACTATAACTTTTGCTTTCTTTAAGATGATAGAATGTTTGTATTATTTACTCTTTTAAATGCAACTCCTTCAAAATACGATAAAACAGACACATTCTACTATTAATCCCCATTATTCCCTTTCCTGTGATACACTAGGTCTGTTGATCACTGCTTAGGAGACCTTGTTGGCCCCACGTGTCTTTAAAATTGCCAATTAGCCGCCCTGCGCAGATGCAGCTGGTTACCAGCCACAAAGGAGGAATGCTACTTAAAATCAGGCAACTCGCTTCTCTTGTGATTGGGCTGGCAACAAGCAGGTAGAGCTCTATGCAACAAAAAATGGCTTCGAGGTTGTATAAATCATTGTCAAACTGAGACGCTTCTCTGCAAATTCCACTCCGCACCCCAGCACCTGTCCTCTGAGTATAAAACCCCAGGGATTGGAGACGTTGTTTTGCTTCGCTCAGTGCAAACTGCTTTGAGACTCTCTGACATCATTAAGTCAAATTTTAGTCCAGACGTTTGGTTCAGACTTAGACTCTGAATGACACTTGCTCAGTTAATTGAGAGGAGAGGACAATAGCTGGCAACTACTCATAATAGGATGCAAATGCCCAAGTTTTCAGCTGGGGCTTTTTTGTCCCCTGTGACATTAAATGTGTATATTTTTGATTATAATTTATTTGATACATTTGTATTATGTATGCTATATATGATAATGTATACCAAATCTCGGTGTTTTATGTTCTGCTGTAAAGATGTTATTTTTTCTCCGTACACGAGGCTGGTTAGTGGTGTCTCTAGTCTAAGGCTTGTGTTCTGTGACAAGCATGTGAATTTTTTCCTCCACGTTTTTTCCTACTTCAACTTTCTACTTTCCACTTCTGTCTCCAAATGGAGTACAGTACAACCTCTCTTAAGCTGACCACCCAAGGGACTGTAACAAACTAGTCATCATACGGAGGTGGTCAGCATAAGGAACTAGGCCTACTATGCTGATACACAGACATGCTGCGCGTCTGGTCTTTGAAAAGTGGGTCAACTTGAGGAGGTGGTCAATGCAGGGAGGTGGTCAGCAAAGGAGGGTATTGTAGTTGTCTTCCTATTTCTAATTTCTGATATCTGATTACTTTAAGACTGTGAGGTTGAGTATGAACCTATGCTAAATATTGTTCTCTGAAGAAAATAATACTGGGCCAAATTTATAAAAGGCATATAAATCTAGATAAATTCATTTAGAAACAAGCATTGTCTACCAAATTTTGTGAGGATAAGATGTGGCCACTGCCTTTAGAGAACATGTAATTGAATAGAAATAACAATATAAATACTACCGATGTTAACATTTATTGCGTTCTTATTTTGTGTTGCACAGTTTACAGTACTTTACATTCATAATTGTCTAAGATGAATTCAATTATCCCCATTTTTTCTGATAAAGAAATCAAGGCACAAGAGAAGTTAAAGTAACTAGGCTCAGATCACACAGGTTACGTGGGACCCATGTAGGACAGGCATTGGTACTGAATCAGTCTGACTCAAAGTTGGCATACATGTGCCTTATATTAAAATAAAAGTGCAAGGCATTGAGTGATCGAATGTTCAGGTGTATAGAAGAGAACAAGAAAAGGGAAAACAATTGCTGATTTGGGTGGTCAGGGCAAGTTGAATGGAAAAGGTGAGCGCTCTTGGAAATGGTAGGCTGACAAAGTAAAGGAAAGGAGGCCCAGAAAGGGGGAAGTTCATCCCGTTTCCAGGTGGGTCTTCCTGTTTGCCAGTGTTGTTGACCTTTGCACACTGTGTTCATTAACTTAGCCCATGGGTGGCCTTACATTTTGGTCTGTGTTATACCATTGACCTAGAGTTTTGGGGAAAATGCTAGCATTAGTTTCCATTAGGAAAATCTTAAAATTGGACAGAAACTTTATCTTAAAATAAAGGAATAACTTACTTAAAATAAAGGAATAAACTTTATCTTAAAATAAAGAGAATCTTAAAATTGGACAGAAACTTTATAGTTCACTTCTTTTTCACGAAAGTGATCTTATTTTGTTCCTAAAAAATTAGGGTATGTGGTATTACACCAATTTTATTAGTGGACAGACTAAAACTCCAAAAGGTTTAATAAGAATAGCATTGTACCACATATTCTATTTTTACAGCTTTCTGTTTCACTTAGTGTATCATTAGCATATTCTTTTTGTTTTAATTTTTTAAATTATTATTATTTTTTATTAAATTAGAACTTTGTACATTGATGCATTTATGGGGTTCATGGTACGGTTTCAATATACAATGTGAAATGCTTGCATTGAACTAAGTAACACATCCATCACAATTATATTAATTTCTTAATAATTTTGAAATGTGCCATTGCATCATGCACATTAGGTGAGGTCCCCCCAAATATCTTCCCTCCTCTGATATCCCCTCTCCTCTCCCCTCTCTTTTTTCTTCCCCTTTACTCTCTGAACTATAGTTATGTTTTGCCATTCATATGCATATGTAGGTGATTATATATTGATTTCATAGTAGTATTGAGTACATTGGATACTTTCCCCCCCATTCTTGAGATACTTTACTAAGAACAATATGTTACAGCTCTATCCAGGTAAACATAAAAGATGTGAAGTCTCCATCTTTTTTTATGGCTGCATAGTATTCCATGGTATACATATACCACAATTTGTTAATCCATTCATGGGTTGATGGGAACTTGGGGTGTTTCCATGTCCTGGCTATCATGAATTGGGCTGCAATAAATATTCTGGTGCAAATGTCTTTGTTGTAAAATAATTTTTGATCATCTGGGTATATACCTAGTAGAGGAATTGCAGGATTGAACAGTAGGTCTACTTTTGTAGTTTTGGGGTTTTGTGATGTGGGCTAATCTTACTGGAGTTAGATGATATCTCAAAGTGGTTTTGATTTGCATTTCTCTGATGATTAAGGATAATAAGCATTTCTTTCATGTGTTTATAGACCATGTGCCTGTCTTCATCAGAGAAGTTTGTGTTCAAGTTTCTTGCCCACATAGAAATGGGGTTATTTATTCTTTTCTTATTGATTGGTTTGAGTTCTTTGTAGATTCTAGTTATCAGACCTTTTCTGGAAGCATAACCTGCAAAAATCTTCTCCCATTCTCAAGGTTGTCTGTTTGCTTTACTTACTGTGCTCTTGGCTGTGCAAAAGTTTTTAGTTTGATCAGATCCCAGTAATGTATTTTTGGTGTTGCTTCAATTGCCTGGAGGGTCTTCCTCATAAAATATTCTCCCAGGCCAATTTTTTTCAAGTGTTTTCCCTGCACTCTCTTCTAGTATTTTTATAGTTTCATGTCTTAAGTTTAATCTTTTATCCAGTGAAAATCAGTTTTTGTTAATGGTGAAAGATAGGGGTCCAGTTTCAGTCTTCTACAGGTTGTCATCCAGTTCCCCCAGCACCATTTGTTAAATAGGGAGTCTTTCTCCCACTAAATATCTTTGATAGGCTTGTTGAAGGTCAAATGATGATAAGTAGCTGGGTTCATCTCTTGATTCTCTATTCTGTTCCATAAATCTACCACTCTGTTTTTGTGCCAGTACCATACTGTTTTGATCACTATAGATTTGTAGTATAGCCTGAAGTCTGGTAATGTGATACCTCCTGATTTGTTCTTATTTCTGAGTAATGTATTTGCTATTTGAGGTTTTTCTGATTCCATATAAAATGAAGTACTATTTTCTCAAATTCTTTAAAGTATGAGAATGGTGCTTTAATAGGGATTGCATTAAATCTGTAGATTGCTTTGGGTAGTATGGACATTTTAACAATGTTGATTCTACACAGCCATGAACATAGTATGTTTTTCCATTTGTTAACATCTTCAGCTATTTATTTTCTCAGAGTTTCATAGTGCTCTTTATAGAGATCTTTCACGTCCTTTGTTAGGTAAATTCCCAGATATTTCATCTTCTTTGGCACTATTATAAAAGGAATAGAGTCCTTGATGGTTTTTTCAGCTTGACTATTGTTGGCGTATATAAAAGCTACTGACTTATAAGTATTGATTTAGTATCCTGAGACACTGCTGTATTCCTTGATCACTTCTAAGAGTTTTGAAGTTGAATCCCTGGGATTTTCCAGGTATAGGATCATATCATTAGCAAAGACTGAGAGTTTGATCTCCTCTGACCCTATTTTGATAGCCTTCTCTTGACTAATTGTGATGGCTAAGACTTCCATTAGTATGTTGAATAGCAGTGGAGACAGTGGGCATCCTTGCCTCATTCTTGATCTGAGTGGAAATGTTTTTAGTTTTACACTATTCAATATGATATTAGCTGTGGGTTTGCTATTGATGGCCTCTATCAGTTTAAGAAATGTCCCTTCCATGCCTATTTTCTTTTCTTTTCTTTCTTTTTTTTTTTTGAGACAGAGCCTCAAGCTGTCACCCTGGGAAGAGTGCTGTGGCATCACAGCTCACAGCAACCTCCAATTCCTGGGCTCAAGCGAGTCTCCTGCCTCCGCCTCCCAAGTAGCTGGGACTAGAGGCGCCCGCCACAATGCCCGGCCATTTTTTGGTTGCAGCCGTCATTGTTGTTTGGCAGGCCCAGGCTGGATTCGAACCCGCCAGCTCAGGTGTACGTGGCTGGTGACTTAGCCCACTGAGCCACAGGTGCCGAGCCCCCATGCCTATTTTCTTAAGTGTTCTGATCATGAAAGGATGCTGGATATTATCAAAGGCTTTTTCTGCATCAATTGAGAGAATCATATGGTCTTTTTAATTTTATTGATATGATGCATTTATTTATATTTTTGCATATGTTGAACCAACCCTGTAACCCTGGAATAAAGCCAACTTGATCATGGTGTATAATTTTTTTGATGTATTGTTGAATTCCATTTGCTAAGATCTTATTGAATATTTTTGCATCAATATTCATTAATGATATTGGCAGACAATTTTCTTTCTTGGTTGGATCCTTTCCTGGTTTGGGGATCAGGATAATATTTACTTCATAGAATCTGTTGGGATGTATTCCTTCTTTTTCTATGCTTTGGAAAAGGTTGTATAATGTAGGTTCTAGTTCCTCTTGAAAGGTTTGGTATAATTTGGATGTGAAGCCATCTGGTCCTGGACTTTTCTTTTTAGGGAGATTTTGTATTGTTGACATTATTTCAGTGATTGATATAGGTCTATTCAAGATTTCTAATTCTTCCTGGTTGAGTCTAGGAAGGTGGTGTGCTTCTAGATATTGGTACATTTCCTTCATATTTTCATATTTCGGGGAATAGACATTTTTGTACTAATCACTGAGAATTTTTTGAATTTCTGATGTGTCTGTTGTTATTTCTCCTTTATTGTTTCTGACAGACGATATTAGGGATTTTACTTTTCTATTTCTGGTTAGGTTGGTCACTGGTTTATCAATTTTATTAATCTTTTCAAAAAACAACCTTTTGTTTTGTCGATCTTCTGAATGATTCTTTTGTTTTCAATTTCATTTAATTCTGCCCTAATTTTGGTTATTTCTTTTCTTCTGCTGGGTTTGGGGTTGGAATGTTCTTCCTTTTCCTGTTGTTTGAGATGATCCATTAAGTTGTTGGCTTCCTCTTTTTCTGTTTTCTTGATGAAGGCTTCCAATGCTATAAATTTCTATCTTAGGAATTCCTTTGCAGTATCCCACAGGTTTGGATAATTTTTGTATTTGTTCCAAAAATGTGGTGATTTCCTTCTTAATCTCATCTTTGACTTGACTATCATCATTCAGCCTCAGATTATTTTGTTTTCATGACTTTGTTTGAGTATGAAGATTCCTGTTGCTGTTGAGTTCAACTTTTATTCTATGGTGGTCTGAGAAGATACAAGGAATAACTTCTACACTTTTAAACTTGCCGAGGTTAGACTTGTGTCCTAGGATATGATCTAATTTGGAGGACGACTGGGGGCTGATGAAAAGAATGTATATTCAGTTTTGTTAGGGTGAAATGTTTTGTAGAGGTCTGTAAAGTCCATTTGTTCTAGGGTCAGGTTTAAGTCTAATATTTCTTTGTTTAGTTTCTTCTTGGAAGATCTATCCAAAACTATCTAAGGGGTGTTAAAATCTCCAACTATTATAGTGCAGGAAGATATCAAGTTGTTCATATCCGTTAGGGTCTACTTTATGAATTGAGGAGCATTCTGGAGGGTGCATAAATGTTAATTATCAAAATATCTTCATGTTGGGTGTTTTCCTTGACAAATATGTAGTAACTTTCCTTATCTTTCTTTATTTTTGTTGCTTTAAAGCCAATGGTATCTGCTACTAAAATTGCAAGCCCTGCTTTTTTCTGGTTTCCATTTGCCTGTATTATAGAAGTCCATCCCTTCACCATGAGTCTATTTTTATCCTTTAAATTAAGGTGAGATTCTTGTATACAACAGATATCCGGTCTAAGTTTATGTATCCAATCAGCCAGCCTGGGTCTCTTTAGAGGACAATTTAAACCATTCACATTAATTGAGAGAATTGATAAGCCTGATTGTGGTTTGGGTGTCATGATTTTTGGATGTCCAGTGGACATTTTTAATCCTTTCACCACTGTGGAAGTTGGGTTTTGTTCAAATATTTCTGGGTGAGTTTCTACTTTGGGGGTAGAGCATTGTGCTGGTCATTGTGGAGGATGAGTCTGAGAACATCCTGGAGAGCTGGTTTAGTTATGGTAAATTTCTTCAACATGTCTATGTCATTAAAGTATTTGATTTCTCTATTACAAATGAAACCCAGTTTAGCTGGATACAGGATCCTGGGCTGGAAGTTGTTTTGTTTTAGGAGATTGAAAGTTGATGCCTGTCTCCTGGCTTGAAACATTTTGGCTGAGAGATCTGTGGTCATTCTGATATTTCTCGCTTTGTAGGTGATGCTTTTCTTACATCTGGCTGCTTGCAGAATTTTCTCCTTTATCTTAACTTTGGCAAAGTTAATCACAATGTGTTTAGGAGATGCTTTATTTGGATTGAGTCTTGCTGAGGTTCTGAAACTGTCTGCTATCTGAAGTTCTGTATCTCTTGCAATGCTTGGGAAATTCTCTTCCAAAATCTCTTGGAGTAGAGCATCTGTACCTTTAGGACCATCCTCTTCTTCAGGAATTCCTATAAGATGAATGTTTGATCTTTTGGCGTGATCCTACTACTATCTTAGGGAATGATCAGTTTTTGCTCTCCATTTGTCTGCCTTTTTGAGTGTTTGGGAATATTCAAAGATTTTGTCTTTAGTTTCAGAGATCTTTTCTTCTGCCTGGTCAACTCTATTACTAAGGGATTATACTGTATTTTAGTGCCCCTCAAGTAAATTTTTGTTTCCTTGAGCTCTGCTATCTCTTTTCTCATTATGTCCATATCTTTGGTGACTTGGGCTTTGAATGCATTAATTTCTTGAGACAACTTTAGAACTACTGTTTGGAATTCAATTTCTAGCTTTTCTTCCATTCTATTTATCTTATTTGCAATCCATATTCTGAATTCAATTTCTGACATTGCTGCCATTTGTCTGTGCATGGCATCTTCAATTGTATCTCCTTTGTCATTTTGGGGGGTGGTTGATCTATGCTGGTTATTCATGTTGCCAGAGTTCTTCTGTTGTGTCCACACCATATTTATTTTCTACTGTTTGGTTATTAGAACTGGTAGGGTGAGATTGAATTGAGGTTCCCAGGTAGTAGAGATAGTCCCTTACCAAAGCGCTAGGCTTTGTAATTGTGTCTTATCTCCTACAACCTTACAAAGCCCCTTTCAGAGTTGTGGCCAGAGATGCTGAGGACCTACTTGGTGAGACAGAATAAGCTAGCTCTGTTTTGATATCAGCCAACCTCTACCCTATCCTAAAAAACCACAGTCTTAGGTTTAAATTTTGACTATGAAGAGGTACAAATAGCTGCAGTGCCCAACCCCCACCCTTCAGTTCTTTTCCACTACAGAACTTTGAAGGTCAACCTCTGAATGTCCCCGAGTCCCCAAGTGGACAGCCCCAGACACAGGTTCCAGGTAAATTGTCTCAGGCAGTGCAAACCCTGCTCAAAAAGAGGGATTTAAGGGTCTCCAAAGGCACAATTGGAGACAGGGATCCATAATCCTGCCTGCCAGATGCAGTCCACACTATTGTCCACTTCTCTGCTCACAGGCCCAATTAGAGCTAGGGGCCACGCCCCCACACCTGCCAGTCTCAGTCCACACCCAGCTAGCCTCTGCTTGCCAGACCAGTTGGAGTTAGGGAACCACGCCCAACCTGCCTGTCTCAGTCCACTATCCGGCAAGCCTCTGTTTGCAGGCTCTGTTGGATTCAGGGCACTGGGCCCCACCCTCTGGTCTCAGTCCACACACAGCTAGCCACTGCTTGCCAGACCAGTTGGAGTTGGGGGACCATGTCCCTGCCTGCCAGTCTCAGTCCACTGCCTGGCAAGCCTCTGTTCTCAGGCTCTTTTAGAGTCAGGGCATTGGGCCCTACCCTCTGATATCAGTCCACACCCAGCTGGCCTCTGCTTACCAGATGGGTTGGAGTGAGGGGACCATGTCCCTGCCTGACAGTCTCAGTCCACTGCCTGGCAAGCCTCTATTCACAGGCTCTATTAGAGTCAGGGCACTGCACTCCACCCACAGGTCTCAGTCCTCACCCTGCTCACCAGTAAGCCTCTGCTCACCAGCCCCGTTGGAGACAGAGGACCACACGCTAGCCCTCAGGTCTTGGTTCACACCCAGTAAGCCACTGCTTGAGGGTTCTTTTGGAATCAGGGGACCATGCCCTTGCTCTCAGGTCTCAGTCCATACCTAGCAAGCCTCTGCTTGCAGGCCCAGCAGGAGCTGGGGACCAGCCCTGTCTGCCAACCTCAGTCCACAAGGGACAACCACTCTCCTTCTGTGGGTGCCATCAGAGCCAGGGGTTCTGTACCCCATCCCACCAGACACAGCCCCAACTGAGGGTCAACACCACCACTGGCTAGGCATAGTCATAGCCAGGGGACTGCTCCTCTTCCTGCCGAGTGTCCCTTTCTTCCCACACCCTATTTCTTCCCCATTAGTCACAGATTCCATCCTGATGGTTGGTGGTCCACACTATGCCCAGATCGCTCAGGACAAGACCAAACATTCTGTGCTCTACGGGGGCAGAACTTCAGACCACCATATGAGGGGGAAAGGGTGGACTGGAAGTTTGGACTTATGGAGGAAAATACCTGTTCAATTTTGTGCCTGGTGGGGTGGTGTCTAGGTTCAAAGTGGGACCTCCCTAGACAAAGAGACATAGAGTTTAGTGGCTTCCTCCAGCAAGGTAAAATAAGAGGTCTTTTGTTCCCTGCTTATTTGCAGATAGCCTGCAGCAGGCCTCCTTCTTTTGGGAGGGGTTTCCCGTCCTCTAGTTGATAGGTTTTATACCTGTAATTTGTTTTCTTGAATGCTCTTCCTTGGGGTTACAGCTTGCTGAACTTCTTTCTTGGCTCAGGTCCCCACCTTTGGCTTCAAGGAGTCCAATTCTGTCCAGTTTTTCTTCCCATGCTTAGGAGCCTCTGCCGAGGATTGCTACCAGTCGGCCATCTTCCTGGAATTCCTCAGCATATTCTTATATGAATATTCTTTTACATCATACTTTTAAATAGCCACAAGCATTTCCTCACATAGGTATGACAGTTGTCTTAAGCATTATTCTGCTATTAGACATTTAGGCTGATGATACACCTGTATTGCCAGTGTGTGGGAAAAGGTCTCCCCTCTATTGTATGTGGGAATGCAAATCTGACAGTATCAATTACAATACAAAATGTGCATGCTCTGTGAACAAATGACCCTTAGGAATTTTATTCATTAGAAATAATTAACACACATTCAATAGGAGTATTGTTTACATTTGAAAAAACATTGGGAACAATTCAAACATACATAAATTTATGTTAGTTAGATCATAAAATAGTCACACCCTGGATTGCTCTACAGCCATGAAAATGATCCAAATGTGCTGTCATAGAAAGTGATCTCAACTATATTTTGAAAAAAAAATAACAGCTTACATTATAATATAAACCCATTTGTTATATAGGTGAGTATAGATTTACATATGCCTGAAACATGACTAGAGTAACATAAACCAGATTATGAAAAAAGATCTTTGGAAAGTCTATTGGATGGATACACCTAAATATTTGGCAAGAAGTTGGAGGGACTTTCTATTTAGACAAGTATCACAGTTTGGTGACCTACAGACCTACTCCAGGTTGCTGCTGGCCCTGCAGGTAGCTTGGACCCAATTCTTTAATCTAGACCCACCAATATTTTATCCGACAGATGCACATGTATCTCTTGAAATTTCTGGTAATTCAGTGTCTCATTTCCAGTGCTGACGTATGCTTTGTCCCTGTTTCAACATTTCCTTGGTTGTTTTGGTCTGGATCAGAAAGGGGAGAATTGTCTGTCTCTATCCACATTTCCATCTTGGAACTCACAGAGCTACTCAGCAATGAAGCCAAACCCAGACGGGCGAGTCAGGCAGAGGGAAAAGCATAAGAGAAGCCTCAAAGTTTAGAAAGAACAAGGGACTTTGAGGGAACTGCAGGTGGTTAGACATGGCTCGAAGGAGTTGTTGCCTTCTCTCTATGTGCCTTTTAAGCCATAATTACACCTCCCTCTACTACACTCACAGTGCTCATGGTGAACATCCCCTATTAATAATGGAGGTGACTTCACAATTCCTCTCAGAGCCCTACAATAGCCATCATCTGTGATTATCCGTAAGTGAGAAAAAACTCATTTTCCATCTAGCTTTAAAGATCTTCCTTGAGGCCTCAGGTAGAATTGGTCCTTGCCTTTGTAGCGTGGCATGCTCTGTTAAAGTCATGGCAATAACATGCCATGGATATTCAATGGATAAGGTTCATTCTAATTTATTTAGTAATCAAATATTTTCACTAATCTTCCCATTTATCCTTGTCAGGCACATGGCTATCCACGGTGGAGACTGCTTGTGACTCTGGCATAAAAACATCACTATCTGGTTGAGACAGTGATGGGCCAGGACTGAGGGTTCATTTCAATCTAAAAGCTAGAGATAGAGCCTCTTTCTTCTACTGATGTATGCTTTATCTTGTGAATGTTTCCCATGCTATTTAGTGGATTGGTAGTTTTTAAGTCTTAATTTATTGTATTTATTTTCAATTGTTTATTTACTGACAAGAACCACTTTGACCAATGACATGGCAATTTAGGGTGTTTAAAATAGATGTTTCAAATGTTAATTGCTGGGAACCAAAGATGTTTATTTTATAAAATTATTTCTATTTCTGAAGCAGTAAAGATACATTTCTACTTTTGACCCGTCCACTTTTTTTTTTCTTGAATGAATACTCTTGGAGCTATTTGAAGTTTGAAGAGTCTCTGAAATTTTTTAAGTACAGAATTTAACTTGTCAGAGGGCACCTTTAGAACTCTTTTTTTTTTTTTTTTTTTGAGACATAGCCTCAAGCTGTCACCCTAGATAGAGTACTGTGGCATCACAGCTCACAGCAACCTCCAATTCCTGGGCTCAAGCGAGTCTCCTGCCTCTGCCTCCCAAGTAGCTGGGGCTACAGGCACCTGCCACAACGCCCGGCCATTTTTCAGTTGCAGCCATCATTGTTGTTTGGCGGGCCTGGGCTGGATTCAAACCTGCCAGCTCAGGTGTATGTGGCTGGCACCTTAGCCCGTTGAGCCACAGGCACCGAGCAAGAACTCTTTTTTTTTTTTTTGAGACAGAGCCTCAAGCTGTCACCCTGGATAGAGTGCTGTGGCATCACAGCTCACAGCAACCTCCAATTCCTGGGCTCAAGCAAGTATCCTGCCTCTGCCTCCCAAGTAGCTGGGACTACAGGCACCCGCCACAACGTCCGGCCATTTTTTACTTGCAGCTGACATTGTTGTTTGGCAGGCCAGGGCTGGATTCGAACCCTCCAGCTCAGGTGTACCTGGCTGGCACTTTAGCCCATTGAGCCACAGGCGCCGAGCCACCTTTAGAACTCTTTAGTATACCAGTCACAGTGAAAGTTTTGAGACAGAATTGGTCCACTATTTCCCTTCCAAGAAACAGAATTGACAGTAACATTTCTGTTTCACCCATACAAGTTTCAACTTGCTCAGTTTATTAGTGTTGCTGGCAGGGTTTCATTTGTTTCCATCCACACAAATTTTACATTTCTTGATTTTTGTATATCTCAAAATCCATGTACTATTTCAAGTTCCCAGTCTGTTTTCAATTAGAAAGACTTTAATGATCATCATTAAAATGTTTACAGTTACCTATATATACCCCGAGACTAACAGCCTAAAGGGGCAGATGGGGAAAGACCGGGAGAGAAACGGAGAGAGCTTTTCTCTCCCCACTTGAGTTCTCTCTCTCTCTACCAGGAGCCTTAGTGTTTTCTATAAATAAATTCTGTCTTACCACTGGGGGGGTGGAAAATGCCACGAAGGCTATGTTAAACAGTTTGATGAAAACATTTCAGATTGTATATGAAAACAGTTTGATGAAAACATTTCAGATTGTATATGAAACCAGCACATTGTACCCCTTGATTGCACTAATGCATGCAGCTGTGATTTAATAAAAAAAAAGTTTACAGTTAAATATAAATTCAATTTTTGTAATTAAGTGCCTTAAGAAACATTCAAATTAATAAAAAATATTTTCTTGTAATTTTATGTTTTTAAAATTTATTGTCCAAATCAGATATAAAAATAAAGGCCCCAAACTATTTTATTCTCAGAATATTACCCTCCAACATAGCAATCTGTTTTCATCTTTATCTGTTTTAAATTCTCATCTATGAATAATAGAAACTTTTAAAAATTATACCATAATGGAGGAAAAACATTTAGTTGTAGTATGTTAGGAATTATATTTTACATTTCATGGTCAAGACTGAAATGAAAATCTTTGTAAATATCATTTTCTCTCATGATCTCATGTTTTCATACTGAAATCTTTTGGATTTGCTCCAAATTTCTATTCTGGTGTTTACTTTTGCTAAATGGACATGTCACATGGTCTTACAACTCATGAAAAGATTCCCTCCTTAATTTCATAAAGTAAAATCTCAGAGAGCTCTCAAATTTTGAATCTGTTGACTTTTTGGATGACTTCAGATGTTATAACTCAATACTTACTGAATTTCTGCTTTTAAAAGCTGTAATGTAAACTCTTGCCCACTTAAAATATTTGATACTGGCTGAAATTGAAATTTTATGTGCTATCAGCACAGCAGATTCATCTTGGCTAAGAAAGAGAGGAAACATGGTGGGCATGACCAGCTATAGAAGTAGGCTACTGAGGGCAGTGATTCAGGATGACCCCCGAGGACCATCCTTCATCCTGACTTTCCTGGCTACACACAACTGTGGCCATGGGAAGACATGAAGCCAGGATGTGTGTTTAGGTCTGATACACTGATCTGGAAAGCACCACCAGGGTTACTGCTTGCTGCTTTCTTTAAGGTGGGCCTGAATGTAGTTCAAATATTAATCTGCCTAGATTTGTGCTACAGAGTAACTTTTGAACATTTATTTTTAGTTTTCAAATCAAAATTTAAGTGCTTTTTTCTGTACTATCTAGGCTTTAAATTTTCTTTGTGGATGTCAAACTCTTACCGATTTTATGAGGTAAGTAATAGCAATATCTATAGATTATTAAGAGTTTGTGAAATGCTAGGCATCTGTCTAAGGAATTCTTTCTTTCTTTCTTTTTTTTTTTTTTTTTGCAGTTTTTGGCCAGGGCTGGGTTTGAACGCATCACCTCTGGTATATGGGGCTGGTGCCCTACTCTTTCGAGCCACAGGCGCCACCCTCTTTTTTATTTTTAAACAGAATCTCACTATGTCACCCTCGGTAAAGTGCTGTGATGTCACAGCTTACAGCAACCTCAAACTCTTAGGCTCAAGCGATTTTTGTGCTTCAGCCTCCCATGTAGCTGGGACTACAGGTGCCAGCTGTAATGCCTGGCTATTTTTGTTGTTGTTGTTGCAGTTGTTGTTGTTGTTTAGCAGGTCCAGGCTGGGCTTGAACCTGCCGGCCTCGGTGTATGTGGTTGGCACTGTAACCACCCTGCTACCGGCACTGAGCCTGTCTAAGGAATTCTTTTTTTAAATTCATTTGATTCTCCTGTTTAGGCAGTGTTATTGTCACCATTTTTAATATGGCGTGACAATGGCACAGAATGTTCAGATAACTTGCCCTGGTTCAGAGAAGGATCTGAAGGATGAATCAGGTGCTCTTGCCCCAGACCTAAGAAATAACCACCACCAGCTAAGCAGCCTCCCACCTACCTGCAGCAGGGCACTGAGAGAACTGTTTGCACATTGAGAAACCTGTAAATACTTGCTATGGAAACCTCAGTTGCATGAATGGGAAATGGGCATTTATTTAAATGTCTAATCTGCATTAATTTAGAATGTTTTAGGAAAATTTTGAGTGTCAGCTTATTTATGAAGTACAGCAAAGGCTTCCCACTTTTATAATCTTGCATGGAATGCAAAAAACCAATTTGGATTTGATACCTAATTGGAAAAGGGGCTGTGACATTAAAATTGCTTTTAGGTGAAAGCCCTTTTCAGGTTGCGTTTTAATCTTTAGTTTCAGATCATGCCCTCCTTCTCCTGACACAACCATAAGACCTATACTCTCTCCCCTATTCTTCTCTTTTTCAACATGAATCATGTTACCTGTTTTTTTAATGATCATGAAACAATGTGTATCCTCATTATCACGCTATGTGTGAACACCTGTGCTTCAGCAGGCTGGCTGGAGCTCAGTCCAAGAAAAGTTCATTAGTATATTTAGGGGAAAAGTTTAAATTCCAAACCCCTAAGCAAATTTCAGCCTCTGAAGTGGTAATGTAAAGAAACAAAACTACTGGGAACGCAGTAGTTGAATGTGAGGAAGAAAAATAATCCTCCCTAGGATTTACCCCAGTGCTCAGCAAACTGTTCCTTCCAACTTTGGGCATCTTCTTCCTCTTGGCAACAGCTGAAAAGAGAGGAGACTTGCTTTTAATGTTGAGTTGGCCTCCCTCTGAGTCACCTGTTTGGATTCCTTCAGAGATGCCAATCAAAGCTGTACTCTTCTTGTCTAATTAGGATGATTTCACTTCTTTAGGCCCTCTAATAATGATGAAATAAGTTACGCTATTAGACCACTGTGTTATTGGCACCCGAACAGTCCTGTATTGTTTGCTTGAAATTCAATATGGGTGGAAGAAACAATTCCAAGCCTATTGCTGTTGAATTTGAGAATTTTCTTTAAGTTTTTATTTTAAAAATCTGAGGCAGGAAATGCAATAAATTAAGATTCCAAATTTGGACTTGAACTCTTCTCGGTTTAATAAATTAAATGCTTCTGTGTAATGTCGAACTTAAGAATCTCTAAAAATAACAAATTAGATTCTGCTAGTAAAAATAACAACTGCAAAAACAGGAAAAAAAACCCTCTCCTGTGAATAACATCCACTTTATGAGTAGAAGAGTGAAAAACTCAAGCTGTACCAAGAGGCAAGAAGTCACTGACAAAAGCTGAGAAGAGAAGGAGAGCTTTCACGAGTGTCTGCTGATTCTTGGTTTCCGTTCTTCCCTGGAGTTGGTTTCTGTTGCTTGCAGCTAAAATGGTCTTAACTAGTATTCTAAATAATATGAAAAACAACAGAGTCTGAAACATGAAATTGATGACATTCCTCTTGCAGAAAGTGGTGTATTAGAACCACTCATTTGTTTGGCTTTTTTGAGTTTGAGCAGAAAATGACTTCATAGGATGGAAGACTTCACCATTTCTCTGGCCAGATCTTCACCCACAGAGGGGAAAGAGAGTGTATTCTAAGGGTAGGGACAGGTCAGAGAGGTTCACTACGGGAAGGCACAGTCCTGTGAGGATAGAGAAGGAAAACTACCTCTGTTTCCTTGGATTCAGGGAGTCGATCCCATGAGTACAACTGAAGAATACTGAGGCATTTTAGAAAGGGCCTCGGACACAAATGCTGGCAAGGAGATGTCGTCTCTACCAGATCTCTTATCCTGACAGCACTTCCTATTTCCATAAGATGCTCGAAAAAACTGGAGGTCAAAACATCATATTGTAAACCATAAACACATGTGACTTTTGTCAATTAAAAATAATTAATTTAGACAGAAAAAGGAACCAGAAATAGAGAATGAAAGGAAAGGGAAATCAAGATTTGAGAATAATTTTAAAAGAAATAAGATTTATATAGATAAAATGTTAAAGAATAAGTCTTCTTGAAGTTGTTTCTACTGATAAAGAAGAGGCATGAAGGTAGGTATGGTTCAGGCTCCTGAAAAGGGTTTGAGGAAGGAAAAGAATGTGTGGGTGAAGATAGCATGGATCTAGGGTGCTTGTAAAGTAAAAAAGAATATGAGATTCATGAAAGTGAAACAGATAGGGCAGGAAGTTTTCCTTTGTCTTCTCTTTGCTACCCTAGAAGTATAACCTGAAATAATTCCTTCACCATCTAGGAGAGATTGAAGAGTCAACCCTTTCTGACCTCACGGAAAGGGAAGGCTAATTTTAAGAGCTAGGCTCTGGGTAGAATGGGCCTTGACACCTTGTTGTAAAAGAATGAGACTAGAGACTTGGTGGAGAGAAGCAGAGTGGCATGGAGAAGTGGAGGCAGGGAGGGACTTTCCCAGCCTGAGCCTGCAATGAAATTCCCCTCGGAGTAGGCGGCCGGGAGAGCTCAGAGCATGTAGAATCCAGTGCCAGAGTGGCTTATGGAGAAGTGAGATCCTAGATACCAGAATTGTCAGGCTCCTGGAAGATTCCCGGGTCCTGCTCAAGGCCTGCACATCAGGATGCCTTCTGATTTCTGACCTGGCTTGGAATGGAATTAGAGGGCTTGTCATGACCCAAGTAGAGTTTACTTCCAGTGGTCTAGGATCGAAGGCAGAAGTTGGGATGAATTAATGTAAATTAGATGATTTTTCTTTTATGCTTGAGGCTATTTTTTTCTTTTTTTTGAGAGAGAGTCTTACTTTGTTACCCTTATTAGAGTCCCATGGTGTCATAGCTCACAGCAACCTTAGAGTCTTGGGCTCAAGTGAACCTCCTGCCTCATCCTCCTAAGAGCTGGGACTACAGGAGCCATGGCACTGCCTGGCTATTTTTGGAGACTGGGTCTTGCCCTTGCTCAGGCTGGTCTCCAACTCCTAAACTCAAGCAATCCACCCATCTCCATCTCCCAGAGGGCTAGGATTACAGGTGTGAGCCACCACACTGGGCCTAGATTGAGTTTCTTATCAGCTACATAGTTTTACCCAATAGTTTGGTTCCTATCCAAACACTAATGATGCATTTGCACTTGTTTTCTGTGAAGGAAATATAATTCAGTGCACTCTCTATAGGTAGGGTGTGTTTCTTTCCTTTGTAACCCAACATCTACTTTTTCTTTTTCTTTCTCTTTTTTTTTTTTTGAGACAGAGTCTCAACCTGTGGCTCTGGGTAGAGTGCCATGGCATCACAGCTCACAGCAACCTTCAACTCTTGGGCTTAAGTGATTCTTTGCCTCAGCCTCCCAAGTAGCTGGGACTACAGATGCCCACCACAATACCCAGATACTTTTTTGTTGTGGTTGTCATTGTTGTTTAGCAGTCCCGTAACGCGTGCGAACCCCCCAGCCTTGGTGTATGTGGCCGGCACCCTACCAACTGAGCTACGGCGCCACCAACCCAACATCTACTTTTTGTTTTTTTTCCATTATGGAATCTGGCAGAAGTACTGAAGAATGAATAAAATTATCCTGGATTTGCAAAGACTGTGTTTCCCCCTCTAGATAGATCCATCTACCTATCATTTCTTTAATTCTGATTTTAAAGGGTTAGGTAATTGATATTATACTAAGAATTTATTTTATTGGGTCAGGCTTTGGTGTGTTTGGTCACAAATGTTAGATATCTTTCCTTTTAAGTAGCCTAGATATATGAAACTCAGACTTGTACAAGCAACTGACGTTTGTTTGCATAAGCAGAAATGTGGAATTAAAGTTCTTGGCTGAGGTACTTCCTGGTTATAAAGTGATGTCAAAACCTGATTTTCTCTTTTTTGTGTTAATTCTAAGATAAAAGGTCCAGGATACAAAGGAGTAAAGTCTTCAGTCTGTGATGATAATTCAGGGGTCTTGCCTTGAGAGAAATTTCTGTGAAGTAGAAGCAGCAGAGGGAAGATTTGAATTTAAGTTGGGCAAGTGCTTCAAAAATGCTACAAGCCTTGCAAAGGAAGAGCCAGTTCCAAGGTGGAGCCAGCACTGTTGGACAGAGACCGTTCCGGTTGTAACATCTGTTGAATCAGATGTGGGTGGGGGAAGAGCAGAAAGTTACTAAATTTGTTTGAAGAATTATTTCTTCTTGATTATAAAAGTAGTACATGATTTATTGAAGAAAGTGTGGAAAATAAATGTGGGAAGACAAGTCAATCATGATTCTATCCAGAAACAACTATTACACACATTTTAGTGCATCCTAACCTTTCTTTAAGTCTTTCTGTACACACACACACACACACACACACGTGCGTGCACGCATATCCAGATATATACTGGAATATATTGTACACACTGTTTTGTATCTTGTTTCATTTTATTTAACAGTGAATCATTAACCTTTTTCATGTCTTTAAAAATTCTTCACCAATATTTTGAATGCCTCCATATTCTATCAGAAGTGTGTATCATAATTTAGCTAATTAATCTGCTTTCTAAAGGACATTTTTATGATGAAAATTATTACACACAAACCTTAGATTATTTCCTCATTACAGATACCTAAATGTGAAATTATTATTTTTTCTTTGTTTTTTTGAGACAGAGTCTCACTATGTTGCCCTTGGTAGAATGCTGTGGTGTCATAGCTCACAGCAACCTCCAACTCTTGGGTTTAAGCAATTCTCTTGCCTCAGCCTCCCAAGTAGCAGGGACTACAG
The DNA here is from genome assembly GCA_963573935.1 of Arctocebus calabarensis. Taxonomy (NCBI): domain Eukaryota; kingdom Metazoa; phylum Chordata; class Mammalia; order Primates; family Lorisidae; genus Arctocebus; species Arctocebus calabarensis. The sequence goes on along the minus strand of CAUYON010100284.1, from coordinate 10,790 downwards.
GTGCCCACCACAACACCCGGCTATTGTTTTGTTGTTGTTCTCATTGTTGTTTTAGCAGGTCCAGACCAGGTTCGAACCTACCAGTCCAGGTGCATGTGGCCGGTGCCCTCAGTACTGAGCTACAGGTGCCAAACCGTAAATGTGAAATTACTTGGGGAAATAAAAGAAAAATTTTTCTGTGTCTCTTAATTTGTATTGTCAAATTGTTTTGTTTTGTTTCGTTTTTTTGAGACAGAGTCTCATTCTGGCACCAAGCCAGAATGCTGTAGCATCATCATAGCTCACAGCAACTTCAAACCCTTGAGCTCAAGTGATCCTTTTTCTTCAGCCTCCCAAGTAACTGGGACTACAGGAACCTGTCACAGTGCCTAGCTGGTTTTTCTATTTTAATAGAGACTGAGGTCTTGCTCTTAACTCAGGCTGGTCTTGAATTTTTGAGCTTAGGAGATCCACTCACCTTGGCCTCCCAGAGTGCTAGGATAACAGGTGTGAGCCACTGTCCCTGGCTATCAAATTGTTTTCTAAATAGGTCATACCAGTTTATAATAGGATACTCATTTTATTATTACCTTGTAGGTCCTAAGTAGTATGTACCACAAATTTCTTACAATTTGAAATGGTTAGAAACTACATTTGCATTTCTTTATCCTTAGTGAACTTGAACATATTTCATATATGTGGTACTCCCATACATTTCTTTGTCTGTAAATGTGTCTTTTAATTGCTTTCTATTGGGGCTTCTTTTTTTCAAGCTATCGCCCTGGGTAGAGAGCTGTGGTATCACAGCTCACAGCAACCTCAAACTCTTGGGCTTAAGCGATCCTCTTGCCTCAGATTTTCTATTTTTAGTAGAGACAAGGTCTTGCTTTTGATCAGGCTGGTCTTGAACTTGTGAGCTCAAGCAATCCACCTGCCTTGGCCTCCCAGAGTGCTAGGATTATAGGTGTGAGCTACCACACCTGGCCTATTGGGGCTTTTAGTTTTCTTAATACTGTACATCGAAACTTACTATATATTAAACTTACCATCTGTCATGTTATAATATATAGTTACATTTGTGATATATGTTATGAGTTGTCTGGCATATATGTGCTTCTATACTAAGAAAATTAACTCTTTGTCTTTTTCCCAAGTCAATGTCCTCCTGTGAAGTTCTTATCAGTTTTTCAAGGGGCAAGTCAAGTCAAATCTTCTTTCCTCCTAAACATTTTCTAAAATGCTTGAGGTGAAATGAAGCTTTTCTTCTTCCACTGCCATCATATCTGGTTTTATTACTCTGCAGTACTTGCTTCCATCTGCTTTAGAAGAAAGTTCTCTTGGGAAAGCAGCCCTCTTGGTTTACTCACTTTGATGCTATCCCTTACTGGACAAGTGTCCAATAAATGTGTTAAATGTAATGAAATAATAATCATTATAGCTTAACTTTCAAAAACAATAGATCCCCATCATCTTGCAATTACAAGTTTGGTAGATGACAAAATCAGCCACAACTTTATGCACCAAAAAAAAAAAAAAAAAAAAAGATTTTTCCCCTTATAATTCCAGGTTTTTTAATCATAGGCTGTAGAGATTTATGACTCTCGTAGTAGTTTGGCTGAAGTTAGTCACTCATATGAGCTTTTCTTAAACTGTGACCTTGAGCCCATATAATTAAATTTCACTCGGAGAAGTATATCAGTAAAACTGCTGTATGAGACAGTTGTAAAAAAGAGAAATAGAAGCTAGACAGGCATACTTAATCACAACTTCAAATGGGATTAGAAATATGGAAACAACAACTGAATCAACAAAACATCCAAGAATGCTGAGTTAAATTTGCCAGGAGTGATTGTGAATGGTACGATTTTGTGTTATTGCTACCCAGGGCCTTTAGGGATAGAGAACAGAATGATAAATGGACCTAATAAACAGGACAGTACATGGTTTAATGGCAGGCTATTCACCGGGAATAGATATATAGAAGGTTTTGCCCAATTTTTAAAAAGCAAGCTCTCAGTTTCCCTTGAGAAGGGTTGATGTCCTAATTTGGGGGAAAATTCATATGAATGTTGGTCTAATACAGGATAACTTGTGTCCAAGTCCCCTTTGGCTCAGTTAGGATTCACCTGCATCTGGGTGTGCTGTCAAAATCCACCCTCTGAGGTTGGTGCTGTTGCTTTTGTGGGGGAAACGATGTCAGAATAAGCAGATCTTCCAGAACTTGGAAGCCAAAAGGAATGGAATTTCTCGGGGATGTGCTATTTTTTTTTTTTTTGAGCTTTGAAGTTCCAAGTGTACAATCTCAGCATGAAGAAGAAGAAGAGTTCTGAAGCAGGCACAAGACTGTTCTGCCACCAAGATCAAAGAGTTCTAATACTGAGCCACACAGACGAAGAGAAGCAGAGTTAGTGCAGCGTTCTGCCTCTCCAGCCCTCTCGTCGTCGTCTGTCTTCACCCTCGGTTTCAGGAATAACATTTTTTTTTTGATGCAGAATAGAACAGGGGGCACAGAGGTGTCCTTCACTTTTGGGAGAGCTCAGTGTCAGGGGAACGTTTTCCCAGCAGATGTTCCAGTGCCATCAGGCATGAAGATCTAGCAGGTGGTGGCAAAGGGATGATGGTTAGCCCAGGTGAGCGCTCCCTAAGATTAATAATAATTATGATAAAATTATATACTACACTGGAATAAAGTAGAAAATTCAAATTTTAGGACTTAAATACACTCTATGATGACCTATTACACTCCAGATGAGGTGGTCTGATCAGATGATTTAGTTACAAAGTAACCCAGCTTGTTGGGGACTGAGTCAAGATTATGTTGGCATCTGTGCCTTCTGTGTCCTGGCTCCTTCTATATCTAGTAAACCCTCATTGTCCAAGAGTCTCTAAAGTCTGAACCATGCATTTCTTTCATAGTTTTGCATTTTATAATTTCTTACATAATTAAACTATTTGATTAAGGTCCATTATAAACAAAATTATAAAAAACAAAAAACATGAAAAGATTAGGAAGAAAATTAAAAAGACTTTTCCCCAGGTTTCTTCTATCCCACTCTGCAAATACGGCTCAAAAGAATTAGCTTTTAACTGTGTTAATTCTTTGAGCTGTTTCTTTTGTATTCCTTTTGGTCTTTCTCCCCAAATAAAATACTGGTTTGTTTATTGCTTAATTTATCAATTTTAGATATTGACTTGGGTGAGAGAATTTAGTTCATTACAGCCATCTTCCTCTCTTCCCCTCCCATACAATCCATTATCGTTTATTCCACCCATTTTCTTTATCCTTCCATGCAGAGAACTGGGTGACTCATTCTCTTTTGCTACTGGGAACCATCACATATCTCTGTGGAGCAGAGATTGTTACAAGTCTTTTCCTTTATTATTTCTAAAAATATGTTATTTTAATATGCAAGTATATGTGAATTTTGTGCTTCTTAATACATCTTCAACTTCTTAATACAGTTTCAGTTCATCTGTGATGCTTAAGTATATATTGTTTGATTTTGCTTGTTTTTGAGCTCTAAAATATCTATGGTATCATATTGCAAATAGTCTTCTTGGACTTGTTTTCTTTATTCAGTATTATGATTCCAAGAATAATCAACTGTGTTGCTCAGTTCATTTTAACATTTGTATGAAATTCCATTATGTGAATACACTGTAATTTATCCATTCTCCTGGGGTCTCCATGGACATTTGTTGTTTCCTTTGTTTTTGGTTTTCTCCTGCGATGACTAATGTGGTGATTCATCACTGTGAAGACAATATTATCACATATGATCAGTAATGATAATAAAGAAGTAGCATTAGCTGGTTTCTTCTGACTTACATGGTCTCCAGCAAGGAAAAGAAGAAATAAAGACCATGAACGTCCAGCTGAGAACATCCATGGAGAATCAAAGAGCCTCCATGGCAGCTTTGGGAGAGTCCCCCACTCCTGTTGGCTGCAAGGTGGATATGGCTGAGCCCCAATCCCAGGGCCTAATGGGAAGTTCTGCAGAGTTGCAACATCAATGAAATGCTCCATGCCACTAAACTTATCATACTGAAATAAGGGTCCTGGTGGAAAGCAATGGGGTGAGGATATTTTGGCATACAGGCATGAAGCTAGAAATTTGGAACCCCAAATCTTTGAAAATCTCTCTTGGCCAAGAAGACTTCTCTGCCCTCAGGAAATTGAATCAAACTCTTTCAATAACCAATTTTGGACAGCTATCTCACAAGTAGATCTGATTCTTCTCAAGTCCTATCTCCAATTTTTTATTGTCCTCAGGTTCATGTATATCCCAATATGATCTAGAGTTTTAAAATATTAGGATATAGTCTTTACCTAAAAGAATTATAAGATTTCACAAATATTGTCAGAAGTGTGAGGAACATGTTTGGGAGAGAATTCTAAAGGGCTAATTCAAGGATGATGAAAAGTAAGGCTTGATTGGACTGTCTTGATGGATGTGATCACATGGAATTCTGAAGTTAACATATTGATTCTAGTGCTTGGGATGGCTTGGTCGCTTGCTATATTGGTAAATTAAGGCTGATATTCAATACAAGTCTACTGTTACTGAGGTGTAAATGACAGATGATCTTCTCTGGCATGCTGTACAGTACTGACTCTTAAACTTTGGTATCCGGCAGAATCATTGGAGGGATTTTTAAAACACAAATTCCTGAAATTCACTCCAGAGTTTCTGATTTATTAGGTCCAAAAGGGGTCCAAGAAAGTGAATTTTTTTTTTTTAACCTTGAGACAGAGTCTCACTATTTTGCCCTCTGTAGAATGCTGTGGCATCACAGCTCACAGCAACCTCAAACTCTTGGGTTTCAGCGATATTCTTGCCTCAGCCTCCCAAGTAGCTGGGACTACAGATGCCTGTCAGAATGCCCAGATATTTTTTGTTGTTGTTGTTGCAGTTGTCATTGTTGTTTAGCTGGCCCTGGGCTGGGTTTGAAACCGCCAGCCTCGGTGCTTGTGGCCAGTGCCGTAATCACTGTGCTACAGGCACAGAGCCAGAAATTGAATTTCTAACAGGCATCCAGGTGATGCCAACGTTGCTGGTCTTAGCACTTAACACTTAAGAACCAGAGGCATGGAATAAAGGCATCAGAAAGCTAAGGAAGAAGCCTTGTTAAAATGCTTTCAGTGTATGCAGTGTTCTTAGCCAACCCCTAAACATACCTTACCATGGTTCCTGGGATACTCGTCTCACCAAGGCATTAAGAAATGCATTGAGCTGCGTGCAGCAGCATCATCCCCCTGAGGCAGCCATCAATAACCCATAGATGATGGCTGCAAATGCTGAAATAGAATTGAGTTCTCTGATATCAGTGATGAAAATGGACTCCAAGAGTGGTAGAAGTTGGATGGTGGCATTTAACATTGGGGACAAAATGAAAACAACAAGGTATAAAGACAGAATGGCAACTAGAGCCTTTGACTTACAAAGATCTATAGTGATGGCTAATTGATCTTGGATTTTCTAGAGATAAAATATTGGTAGATGATAGCTACTAAGGTGCTACTTGAAAAATATAGGCAGAAAAATTGCAGGCTTAGTGTCAGAAATCCAACATTAGTCACAGTGTTGGAGCTGCATGGTCTCCCATTTCCAGTCGCTAGATTTTAGCCAGTTATATAGCTTTAGCCTTTGATGAAGAGAGGCTAGGTCTTAAGAACACTACCCCATGGTCAAGAATTTACAGGGGTGTGCCATGAATCTTCCTCAATGCCTTCCCTGAAGCAGCTTGTCTTTTTAAAAGTATGACTGTACAAATAAGGAAAGAAAAATATGCACCTCTACTGTGGGGTATTGGATAGTGGTCTTAATTCCTGGAGACTTCAAATGCCAGAGTGGCCCACCAATAAAAGGAGGTATTTATGAAGATCAGATGGTAGATAAAATCTTGGCCAACTGCATCCCATTTCAAAAGTATTTAGGAGGACTATAGGTCCATTCTGTGTTTATTTCCCACTCTTAGTAAGTATAGTGAGAATAGGCACAGGAATTCCAAGACCCACATAGATGCCTGAAACCATCCTATATAGGTGGTCTTTTCCTATCCAGACATAGCTAAGATACAGTTTAATTTATCAATTAGGCATAGTAAGAGATTAACAACAATAACTCATAATAAAATAGAACAATTATAACAATAAACTCTAATAAAAATCATGTGAATGTGGTTTGTTTCTCTGAAAATAACTTCTTATAGATCTTTGTAACTTCAGCATACAATTATTTTTTATTTACCTAAGTCAATAGCATATACCTTTAAACTTTAAAAGAAGCACTTTACAGCTTCTCTTTGTCTTTATCTGAATTATCAGCATCACTACTTTTGCCTTGTGGGGTCATTATTAAGAAAAATAAGGGTTATCTGAACACAAGCACTATGATGGTGCAACGGTTGATCTGATAACCAAGACGGCTACCGAGTGACTGACAGGAAACATCTATAATGTGGACATGCTGGACAAAGGGATGATTCGTGTCCTGGGTGAGATGAAGTGGGATGGTGTGAGATTTCATCAGGCTGCTCAGAATAGCTCACAATTTAAAACTCATAAATTGTTTATTTCTGTAATTTTCCATTTAATATTTAAAACAGCAGTTGACTTTGGGTAACTGAAGTCTCAATGAATTACCACATAGTGCAAAACCTTTGATTGGGAGAGTGCTATAGGACACTCAGAAAATGGTAGTATCTTGATATTGGTTCTCTGACTAATGACATGATGTTTGCCATGACTGGAGAGGATAAGAGGAAGCCTCTGAAAGGATGTTGTGTAAGAAGGCCAATAATCCTGATGCAACCAGGTTGGAGAGACTACCTACCTACAGAGAAAGATGCTCAAGGATCTCCAGCTAATCTAGCCCCTGTTTAATATTCACTTCTAATGTTTTTGATGTATCTTTGAATAGGATATATAATTTACGAAAGTATTTAGTATTATTTGTATGTATGTGTTTTGAATTTATCTAAGTCGGCTTTTCTCAACCTGTAGGTTGTGACCCACAGGAATTATATTAAAGGGTTGCGCCATTAGCAAGGTTGAGGACCACTGATCTAAGTAGTTTGTCCTGTACTGAGACATTTTTACATAACAGTATTTTCATGTTTCTAACCACTACATGGTAGCTCATTGTATGTATCCAATACATTCAACATATCCATTTGCCAAATGATAGGCATCCCGGTGGTCTTCAACCCCTTGCTACCACACACATGATTAGTATCTTCATACATACCTGCCCCCACCCATGCACCTACAAAAATTTCTATGAAGTATCTGTTGATGGAGAAAAACTCAAATTTTCATTTTTATTTAGAAGTGAGTATATTATAAGGCAAGACTTTTCTCTCAGAAATTTAAACAGACTGGTGGGAGAAAGTCAATCAAGGGTCTTGATGCTTTCATATGTGTGTGAGTATGTGTCTCTCATACATACACACAACACATATAAATATGCTAGTGAAGTCACAAAATCTGAGCAATCACAGCTGGAGAGTTAATGACAGGTGCAGCCTGATTGCCTCTCTCTGTCTTGAGTGCTTGCTTGTACATCTGCTGCTTGGCCATGCTGTGATGGTTCATGAAGGTCCCCACTAGAGGCCTGTGCCATGTTCTTGGGATTCCCAGCCCTCAGAACCATGAGAAATACATTTCTTTTCTTTATAAATTACCCTATCTGTGGTATTCCATCATGGTATCTGAAATGGACTAAAATATTTACCATACAAAGGATATTTCTAATATAATTTATCTTTCAGAACATTTACAGAAATAGTAAGACAATGAAACAGAGAGTTTATATATACCCCACATTTATTTTCCCTATTAACAACATCTTAGATTGTATGGTACATTTGTTATACTCGTGAACAAATAGTGATATATTATATTAACTAAATTTCACACTTTACTCAGATCTCCTTAGTTTTATTTCAGTTGTTTTTTTCTATCCCAGTGCCCCAGAGACATGACCTCACCATATGTAGCGATCATGTTTCCTCCTGCTATAATGATTTCTCATACTTTCCTTGTTTTTGATGACCATGACAGTTTTCAGCATGTTAACCAAGTTTTCCAGTTGGAATTTGTCTGATGTTTACCACAGAAGTAAAGTGCTATTCTCATTGCAACATATCAAGGGGACATTGTATCAATATGATTTATCACTGCTGATATTAACCCTGATCACCCGGCTGAAGTAGTGTTGTTCAGATTTCTTCAGTGTGAAGTTACTATTTTCCAATCCTTTCCATCCTGTGCTCGATGAAAGCAAGTCACTTTGTGCAGCCCACATATGAGGAGTGGGAGTGATGCTTCCCAAGGATTTTATATTAATGTAGACAGACTGTTAACCTTTCCTTTTAGGCTTTCATGTTTTCTTTCTTAAGGAGCCTTCTTCTACCAAACTATATAAACATTTTCCCAAAATTTTTATAGTATTTTTTAACTTTAAGGTTTATAGTCTGTATGGAATTTATTTTTACATTGTTATTCATTTCATGGTTAGACTTTTAAAAGTTTCCCTTCTGAGTGGGCCTACTTATTCAAAATAAAGAGTTCTCTCACTTACTTTTGATTTTGTTAAGTGAAAAGCTTAATATTAAATGGTTCTTGCATTGTATGGTCTGAAAGGCAGCCATCTAGTAGAGGCTGATAAAAGAAAAGAAGCTGGTGATTTACCTACTGATGCTTTTCCTGAAATATTAAAAATTATACCCATCAGCTTCAAGTCAACTGCATAATGGTATAAAATGTATAATAATATCTGGGCATTTGGAGTTCTCAGGGCATATTGTAGGAACATTTTTTATAAATGTATAAACATATGTAGGTATACTTATAATAGTATTCTTAATCTTACCAGAATATAAACATTAATGAATAGTTAATATTTTAAAAACCCTTTTCTCTTTAAAGTTGTAAATTTTCCTGGATCTCTCTTTGTCTCCTTCTCATTTGTTCACATACACAACACACATGCATGCATCTACACACACATAGTATTGGACAAAAATTATGTATAACCAATACCATGTCTGAAATTCTGAAATTGAGTCTTCTTTCATCAAGATGCAATAAAAAATATATTATTAACATTTAAGGCATACATCTGAAAAAGGACAGAAGTATAAGAATGGCATAAATTTATTAAAATATAATCACATATGTTTTATTATTATGATTTTCTTTAAAAATCAAGCAAACTTCTCTCCTCATCAATTATCTTTGGTTTCTGTTTTGTAAGCCTTAAAACTCCTGAAATTTTGAAATTTACCTGAGAACTTTGAATATATTCTCAGTTGAAGACAAGATATTAGGACCAAAAGTTAGAAAGCTGAAGAAGAATTCCCATTGGGCTATGTGTCTGCTGTATTCTTGAGGGGTGGAAAACCAAAATTTTAAAGTCAAATTTATTTGGGGGATGTGAAAATAAAATAGGGTAACATTTTCCTCTCCCATTTTGATAATTCTTTCTCAACTTCTTTTTAATCCTTTACATTATAGGGATTGGGGTTGAAATGAAAAAGTCACACCAGTGATTAGTTGTTAATAGCTGTGATATTTTTCATTGAAGTCTGTACTAATTGATGCTTTTCTTATAAATTATGTACCTGATACCAGCTGAAGAGTGCAGTTCTCCAGGGGAACATGAATTCCCTAGATAGTTGACAATAGCTTAATCTTAGTAAATATATTACCAGTTGTCAATGAAGGAGCCATGGGCCAGCTCTAGATGCTTTAGAATAGTCACGGAGTTAATTGCTATCTCTTTAGACAATTTTGTGTTGCTATAGTAGAATACCTGGAATTGGATAATTTATAAAGAAAAGAGGTTTGTTATTTAACATACAGTTCTGCAGGCTGGGACGTTCAAGGGCATGGAGCCAGCCTTTGCTCCGCTCCTGGTGAGGGCTTTTGTGGGGTGTCATAACATGGCAGAAGGTCAAAGGGGAAACAGACATGTGTGAAGAGGCAAACCTGAGGGGCGACTTCACTTTATCACAACCAACTCTTGTAACTAATCTAGTCCTATGAGAACTAATCTGGTCTCCCCAGAGTAAGAATTCACTACTGCTGGAAAGGCATCATGCCATTCACCTGGGATCCCCCGGCATGAGCCAAACCTCCCATCAGGCTCCGCCTCACAGTATATCAGGGATGAAATTTCAACATGAGTTTGGGTAGGAACAAACCCTATCTAAGCTATAGCACTATCTTAATAATGGATCATTTTCAGGACTTACATTACTAACTCTTATTTTGTGAATTTCTTAAGTAGAAACAAATGCCATTGTAATGTCTTTAGAAATGAAAACTGTTTTATATACACCATAGACCTTTAGAAAAGATTTTTTTATTTTATTATGGACCATTTAAAACGTAGATATCCTGTACAAGTAAGTTAACCATTCCCCATGTTTCAAGGGCAAGAATAGGAATGACTGTTGTTGGTGTGAAGTTTCCTGCATTCCACCATTCAGCCCTCTCCCCTCTGGGGTTCCCTTTCTGAATGAGGGGTATCTGTTGTACATACAGGGACTAAGCCAATTGGGAAACCATGACCAGGTTCATTTATTACGTACTTTGCTATATATAATGCACACTTCTTTGGCCCCCATTTTTTTTTTTTTTGAGACAGAGCCTCAAGCTGTCACCCTGGGTAGAGTGCTGTGGCATTATAGCTCACAGCAACCTTCAATTCCTGGGCTCAAGCGAGTCTCCTGCCTCTGCCTCCCAAGTAGCTGGGACTACAGGCGCCCGCCACAACGCCTGGCCATTTTTTGGTTGCAGCCGT
>CAUYON010100281.1:0-34132 GCA_963573935.1 Arctocebus calabarensis | reverse complement strand
ATTAACAGGCATGAAAATATACTCATCTCCTTTGTACATCTCCCTCAGAACTCTTGGGTATTAGGGGCATTGTCAATGAGCAGTAATATTTTGGAAATATCTTTTTTTCTTCTTTTCTTTTTTTTTTTTTTTTTGAAACATAGCCTCAAGCTGTCACCCTGGATAGAGTGCTGTGGCATCACAGCTCACAGCAACCTCCAATTCCTGGGCTCAAGCAAGTCTCCTGCCTCTGCCTCCCAAGTAGCTGGGACCACAGGCGCCCACCACAACACCTGGCCATTTTTTGGTTGCAGCCGTCATTGTTGTTTGGCGGGTCCGGGCTGGATTCGAACCTGCCAGCTCAGGTGTACGTGGCTTGTGCCTTAGCCCATTGAGCCACAGGCGCCGAGCCAGAAATCTTTTTTCTGAGCAGTAGGTTTCAACCATGGATTTAAAATATTCAGTAAGCCACACTGTAAATGGATGTGATGCCATCCCGGCATTGCTGTTTCATTTACAGAGCACAGGTAGAATAGATTTAGTGTCATTCTTAAGGGCTGGAGGATCTTGGATTGGTAAATGGCATTGGCTTCAACTTAACGTCACCAGTTGCTTTAGCCCCTGAAAAGAGAAGCTTTGAGCCAGACAATGAGTTATCCTCTCTAGCTATGAAAACCTTAGATGGCATCTTCTTCCAATAGAAGGCTGTTTCATCTACATTGAAAATCTGTTGTTTGTGTAGCCACCTTCATCAGTAACTCAGCTAGATCTTTTAGGTAACTTAAGTGCAGCTTCCCTGTCAGCACTTGCTACTTCTCCTTATACTTTTATGTTATGATGATCATTTCTTTCTTTAAACTTCATGAACTCCTGACTTCAGCTTTTCTTCTGCACCTTCCTCATTTCTTTCAGCCTTCAGAGAATTAAAGAGAGTTGGGGCCTTGTTGGATTAGGCTTTGGCTTAAGGGAATGTTGTGGCTTCTATGATCTTCTATCGAAACTACTCAAACTTTCTCCACATCAGTAATCAGGCTGTTTTACTTTCTTATCATTTGTGTGTTCATTGGAGTAGCACTTTTAATTTTCTTCAGGAACTTCTTTGCATTTATAGCTTGGCTGACCAGCACAAGGGGCCTGGCTTTGAATGTGCCTTTCTCACTAAGCTTAATCATTTCTACTTTTTTTTTTTTAAAGGAGAGATGTGCAACTCTTCTTTTCACTCGAACACTAAGAAGCCATTATAAGGTTTTTAATTGTCCTATTTCAATATTATTATGTCTCAGGGAATAGAGATACCCAAGGAGAGGGAGAAAGATGGGAGAAGAGCAGCAGGTTGTTTAAAGGAGTCAGAACGCACTCATTTGTGTTTGTGGTCTTAACCGATAAGGGCACTGTTTATGGCACCCCCCCAAACAAAGACAATGGTAACATCAAAGATCACTGATCATAGATTACCATGACAGGAATAATAATAATGAAAAAGTTTGAAATATTGTGAGAATTACTACAGTGTAACACAGAAACACAAAGTGAGCGCATGCTACTGGGAACATGACACTAGAAGACTTACTTAACACAGTGTTGCACAGACCTTCAATGTATACAAAATGCAGTGTCTGCAAAGCACAGTGAAGGGACATGCAATCAGCTGACGTCCGCATGTGGGGTGTTGGGTCATTACTGTAGCTGAGTGTCAAACCAGTGTGAGATGATGACAGGAAACTGGTATGTCTCTACTGCCTTCTCAATTCTTTTGTGACTCTGAAACGATTCTAAAAAATAAAGGCCATTAACAAAAAAAGTTAGGACATAGAAAAATGGCCATTAACAGAAAATTATTTCTGTCTGGCAGAGGGTACTGACAGAGGTTGAAGAGCCTGATGTGCATCTTGCCAAGTGAATGGAAGCCCTGGTGGGTGCAGAAGCTATGCTCATTGCTCAGGAGCAGGGCTCCTTATGTGGTTGGTTCCTATCCACCAACAACCTAGCTCTCAGATTTACTGGTGCCAGTGTCATGTATGATACCTGCTTGGGCTTCATGTGCTAAGGTGGGTGTACATTTCTACCTAAACTTCTGCAGAGATGGCTATTCTGTTTTTATAGCACCTCTTCTCAGCAGCATTAGCCTTGAGGAGGTGGAAGAGATGCACCTCTGGGTTGTTAAGGTGGTCGTCTTTTGGGTTCAGCACTTTCTAGAGTCTTCTATTATTAAAATGCCCTTAGCCATTGTTCAGAACTATCATGAGTTCGGGCCTTTGGTTTAGCAATGTGTGCAGCTGTGGGAGTGTTTTCTAATGAGAGCTTGGTCTTTTATGGGATTTAATTTTGATATATGAGCATTTGTGTATGAGGAGAACCCACAGATATATCCACAGTGAGATGGCTTGTCCTCCCTAGACATGACATTTCGTCTAAGAGAGGAGAGTCTGACACCAGCTCTAAGGCACAAAGGTTTTGTGCTATCATTCCACATGGCAGGGGGATTGTTCCTCCACCATCTTGACTGCATAATGTGCTTATACCCATACATGAGAGCTTGAGCCCCACCAAGTTCACATTTTTCAGAGTGTTCTTGGACTGTGTGTGGTCTTTGTGTGTTTAGCTTTGACCATGGGGTCACCTGGCCCTGCCACATTGTACTTGGGCTTTTCTTCCCTCTGGAATGATGGACCCCTTTTGTTGCCCCAGTCCCTCCACAGGCTCCAACTCTGGTGGAGCTTCAATGTGGACTTAAGACTCAGGGGAAGGACCCTCCTTCGTGGAGGCTCAGGTGTGATGGTCTGTGGATGGATGGCATGGGTTCAGGTCCTTTATTCTCAGGTACTGTGTAAATAGAGTATCCTGTGAGCCTCCTTTTAGCACTCCTTTCTTTCCTTGATTACAATATTGTACATGTAGAAAGTCTGGAAACTGCTGAAAAGTTTCAAGAAGACATTTTTCTTGATTTCTCTCTTCCCTTTCCCCCCTCGTTCATCCATTTCATCAATTAGTGAAAGATCAGTCTCTCACTATGTCACAGGTGCGGGGGCAGTCACTAGAGAGGCACTTGCTTCAGAGTAGACAGGCCCTATTTGCATTCTGTGTGTGTCACTTAACATCTTATTGTAACAAGTGCACGTATCATTAAATATTCTTTGAAAATAAACTCTTCAGTGGCTGTATGATATTTCTTTGTATAGTTATACCAAAATTAAATACTTCTCTTTATTGGAAATTTTTTTTTGTTTCTAATTTTCAGTATTATTATAAATGTGAGCAATGTCTTTGGACAGTTTTTGCACCATGTGTCTGGTTCATTTTTTAGGGCAGAATTAATGAATTTAAGAGTATGTACACTTTTAGGACACTTGACTTGCCTTGCCAGTTTAGTTTTCAGAAAAGTGTCTGTAGACATTCTCTCCAGCAGATGTGGTGTGTTGCCCCCACTGGGATTGAGCAATTACTATTTTAGGCCTTGCTGCTGTGGGTAAGAAATGGGTCTTATTGAGTTTTTCTTTATGTTTGTTTGTCAGTTATATTTTTTCTGTTGAGTGTTTATATTACCTACTTTTCTACTGAGGCGTTAGTGATTTTCTTACTGATTTATAAAAGTTTTTATATATTTTTGCATGTATTTTTCCCAGTTTGTCTTTTACCTTTTATTCTTTAAACAATGTCTTGGGATGTGTTTTATGTTGTAAAGAGATTAATCTTTCTCTTTATTATTATTCTGCTTCTATGCTCAATGCCTTTTGGGGGCCTTAAGTATCAACAAATACTCACCTATATTTTCTTTTGGTTGTATGACAGTAACACAGGCAAGGGCAAGGGTAAGAGTATGGGTTATCAGACATCCAGTGGGCTTTCAGGAGAACTCTGTGCTCATTGACTCTGCTCCCCTGGGTGTGCTCTTTATTCTGAATCTCAGCTGTCTTCTTCATAAAATGAGGTGGTAATAGTATCTCCTGGGGTTGTAAGTATTGAGTAGGTGTCTGTGCAGGCTCAGCTTAGAGCAGGCAAGGGAGTCTTCCTGTCATTGCCATCTCTCAGTAAGGCCATTTTTTACCTGGCACCCTCCCATGCATACACTGCTTTCTATAGAAGGTATTCATGGAAGACTGAGCCTTCTTGTGAGTTAATCAGATGTCCCTGAACAATGGGAACTCTTTCTTTCCCTTATTTGTGATGCACATCATCTGGTAGCTGGCAGAGCCCATAAAGTTCTGTCTGAGTAGTGAACTTGGGGTCTGGTTCATTTTTAGGGACTGGAAAGGGTCTAAAATGAGTCCATCCTAGCAGCTCTCTCCCATCTTGACGCAGGTGTGGTTGTCCATGTAGAGGGTCCACATCCCTGCCTAGGAAGGAATATTGCACTTTACGTAACCATGGCAGTGATAGCAGTAACACTGGGTTATGCTTCAAGGTCAGAGCTCTTAAAAACCTGTTTCATTCTGCTCTCAACTCAGACAACCCAACTTTACATGGGAGATGTTTCCTTGGACTCAGGAATGTGCTTGGTGATGCCTTGCCTACATGTGGATCTCTAGAGTCAAGCCCTGTACAGAAGGAACATCTCAAATAAGGAAGGTTAAGAGTAAATCAAGTATTTGCAAAGTTAGGCTTTCACAGTACTTACCTTAGGTTCTGGCCCTTGTCTTTCTAAGAAATTCAAGGCCAGGAACAATGATTCACACCCACAATTCCAGCACATTGGTGGGAGGCCAACAGGGAGGATGGCTTGAGCCCAGAAGTTAGAGGCTGCAGTGAGCCATAATTTGGCCATTACATTCTAGCCTGGGCCACAAAGAGAGACTCTATCTCTAAGGAGACCCAAGAGGTTGAGTATGTGACTATAAATAGCAGCACCTTATGATGAATGCACTGCATTTTGAGTGTATGTGATTTTGCATGTGCAACATGGCCTTCCCTCCTGGGTCAGCTAGAAGAGGCCCCTGTTCTCTCAGTTGGTGTCAGGACGAAGTCCTGTGCTAGGTTGCCTTCTGAGATCTTGGAAATCAGATCATAGCATGCCTATGATCTGTGATTGTGTGCATGTTTGAGCCCAATGGTTGTGACTCAGTCTGGTCCCTTCAGGTCCTGCCTCTCAAGCAGGAGGCACTGAGCCTTGAGGTGCAAAGAGAATCCTCAAAGATGTTTCCTGCCTGGTTTGTGGAAACAACAGGTGGGAAGCACTTGTCCCTCCCCTTCTCTACTTCCATGTCTTTGCATAGCACCAGGTGAGCAGGGCCTCTGCTTGGGGGTGGAGCAGCTCCTCGCCCCATATCACTGCCATGGGCACCCTGGTGTGTTCATATAACCCGTTTTGCAGGGACCTATCTTCTTTTTCAGGAAAGCATAAGCCCATTTCTTTCTCCTCCCTGCATTCATGGCTCCTATTGTGTGATAGACCATTCACAGTAGCCTTGGTTTTGTGAGGTAGAGCAGTTTCTGTCCCAGCTCTCAGGCCCTGCTGCCCCATTTATATAGTAGGGCAAGACTTAAGAATGAAAGATGGCTGGTTTCAGTGGGAATTCCCATGCAGGGTCCTCAGCTCTAACCATTATGTGGAAATGAGAGCTGCTTGTGCCTGGTTTGCCAGAGAGGGAGTGTTCCGTGACAGGGGATGTGGCTACCTCATAGTGGTTCCACAGACAGGTATGATGCTACGAGCTGGCTTTGGGGCTGTGAACCAAGCTTTCTGTGGAGGCTCAGACTCCTGAAATGCTTGTGATGGATGACATTGCAGCATTTCTCAGAGTGGTCCAGGAATACTCTGGAGTAGGAGATATTGAGAGTGGAGATGGAGTCTCTTACATAGCCCTGTAGCAAGCTGGTGTTAGAGAAGTGATCATGTTTGATTGGCAAAGTTTAAGACTCTTACCTATGGGCCCTGTGGGCTCTTACAGGTTCCTCAAGCCCATAAGTTTGTAGTAGGAGGCCTGGAGACAGGAGAGGGTCCTCCTCCCAGGGGGTCTGGAGAGCCAGGGGCAGAAGAAAAGGCTCTTGGGCTCTCTGTGGGGCCTCAGCTGCATGACTAGCATGTGGTTAAGGTACAGGACATAGTCAGGGAAGCCCTTGAGTTCTTCTGGCCTTGGTGTGTGGGGAGGGGTCACTGAGTGTGAAGTTAGAATCCTTCTACCAGATATTTGACTCATTTAGCAATCATATTTTCTAAAATATATTTTTAGAGACAGAAGTCTCTAAACTTGTTGCCTAGGCTGCTCTGTAACTCCGGGACTCAGCAGTCCTCCCACCTCAGCCTCCTCAAATGCTGAGATTATAGGTGTGAGCTACCATGCCTGGCCAGCAAATTTATTTTTAACATTTTATCTTTGCCAGGTGCTTGTTTGAGCATTAAGGAAAGAGCAGGGGAAGAGAAAGCCCTTCTCTCTGGCTAGGGAGACAGACAGGTAGTCACAGAATCTCACAAGCACATAGTTGTGATCATGGCTGCAGAGGGGAGAGGGGTGTAAAGGACCTCATGGAGTAGGCTTCTATCAGTTGGCAGCTATCGTTGGGAGGCGAAGTTGCAATCATCAGATGTATATTGTGGTTTTTTTGGAGACTAATAGTAATAACCATAGCTAACATTTAAAAATAGATATTATGGAGGGAGGCAAGATGGCTAACTGGAGACAGCTTTTCACAGAGATTCCCATCCAGAAGGAGACTTAAAGGACAGAAGTTGAGCAAGTAAGCCAATGGTTTGGAGCTGAGCCAAGAGAGAAGGTTTAAGAATACACATCAACCTTGCTGAGGCGAGCTGTGACACCAAGGACTCAAACAATAGGTACAAAATCCATTGCCAAGCGGACAGGAGTCCCCTCCCCTATGAGAACAGCTCGCAATATACTCTATACAAACAGAATTCAGATCCCCTTCTATTTTATCCCATGGGAGAACTCTAAAACCAGAACTCCTTCCCTAGAGAAGACTTACGAATGTGCCTTGGCAATTCTCCTGCCAGGCATAAAACTGTGTATATTCCCTACCTACAAATCTGAACTCCCAGCACTCCCCTTCACTCTCACCCGGAGGTCTGGAAGCCTGTCCCCATGGAGTCCAAATTCTTCAGCATTTTCTTGAGAGGTGTGGACACGGTGTGAACTGTTGCTGGTCTGTGCTGATTCTGTGGCATGGGAGTAAGGAGAAGATGGTGAACTGAGGCTGAGGGAACCCTACAGGAGGAGAGGTGGTGCCCCGTGGCACAGAGCAGCAGTGGTGGCAGGAACAATAGGGCTCACACCCCTGGGGATATTTTGAAGAGAGGTACTCCCTGACTCTCTGGGCAACCAGAGGAAGCTGGACATCTTCTCCAGTGGCAGCCACTGGAGGATCAGATCAGGGACAGAAACACAGCCCCTGTGAGCAGAGGGTATGCCTAAGGTGGAAACTGCCTGGGCAGGGTGTGGTGGGTTCAGAGACGGCATACTCCCAGGGTGGGGCTGACCCAGAGGACTGCTTTAGTGAGCCTAAGATGCACCTGCCCCTCAGGGGATCACAGCTGAGACAAAGGCAGGCAGGAAGAGGCAGAAACCAAAAGCTGAGTGTGAGCTCTAACTGCACCTGCCCCAACAGAGACTGTAGCCGAGACAGACACTCCAGCTCTGGGCAGTGGCACAGACTGGGGCTGAGTCGCAGTTTCTGTGAACTCAAACAATGTCTGATCTGCAGGGGAATATAGCTGGGACAGAAACAAATTATGCGCAATTGTTCTGTTCTGTCAGCAACATCAATCAGGGGCGAGGCTTAAACTGAGTGAAACTCTCCAGCCTCCATTAAGCACCCGAGGTTGTCAGGCCTCAGCTTCCCCTGCAGGATAGTGGCAGAGTGTGGAGGCCTGGCTAAGGAGACATAGATCTCCCGGTGACTCAGGCATCTGCATTGGAGGGAACTGGGTCACAGCCCTGCGAGGTTACTAATGACTTGGTGTGACAGAGTGCAAGGTGGGGAAGGAAGCATCAACCTTCCCAGACTAATTTATTTGCTGGGTGGGTCCTTCTGACCTCACAGAGCACCAGAGCGAGTCATACTTGAGCTGCTAGCAGACCCTTGCTATCTAGTTGCCGGAGACCTTTTGAGACCAGTGCTGACTGGAACAATAGATTTGGACCTCTTGAACTGGGCCAATCACCTGAGGACTATCCAAAATGGTACCCTATGTGTGTGGTTGTGGGAAGGTTTGATTTTCCTTTTCTAATTGTGGCCTGGGTGTGTGTATGTGTGTGTGTGACTTAATTGCTGGTATTTCTCCACAGCTGAGACTTCAACCCAGAATAACTGATTCACTAGGGTAGGACAGAGACCAGCTGAAAACAAGACAGAGCCACTTAGCCTCACCACACCAAAGCAGGTCTCCAGTTTCTCAGGCCATAGCACTGTACAGGTCCTTGGTAAAGCTCTAGGGGAAAAGGTACAGACACCAGCTTTTGAGCAAAGGGCAGGCTAATCATTACTCCTGGAGCCCCCAACCCAACTTCTTCTTATCTGCTCATCTAGCCAAAGGGTGTAAAATAATCATGGGGTGGAATCAGCGTAAAAGCACCAGAAACATGAATAAACAGAGTAGATCAACCCCCACAAGGAACAGCTTGGTGAACACAACTGAAGATCCCATTCATAAACAGATGGCTGAGATGTCAGAAATCAAATTCAGAATTTGGATTGCAAATAAGATCAGTAGAATAGAGGTAAAGTTGGAATTAGAAATTCAAGGAGCATTTCAAAAGTTGTCTCAAGAATTCAATGAATTTAAAGACAAAATCACCAAAGATTTTTGACACATTGAGACAAGAATTTGCAGCCCTCAAAGATCTGAGAAATACAGTAGAATCCCTCAGTAACAGAATGAAGGAAGCAGAAAAAAGGATTTCTGATACTGAAGACAAAGTTTTTGAGTGCTCCCAAGCGCTTAAAGAGGAACAGAAATGGAGAGCAAAAACAGATCATTCTCTCAGAGAGCTCTGGGATAATTTGAAGAAAACTAATATTCACCTTATAGGAATCCCAGAAGGTGACAAAGTGGCTTTGCAAGGCACAGAGGCTCTTCTTCATGAGATTATGAAAGAGAACTTTCCAGACATGCTAAGAGATTCTGAACTTCAGATAGCAGACAGTTTCAAAACCCCAGCACCACTCAAACCAAATAAGACATTCCTTAGGCACATCATAATTAACTTCACTAAAGTTAATATGAAGGAGAAAATCCTAAAAACAGCCAGACATAAGAAAACCATAACCTACAAGGGGAAGAATACTAGAATAACTGCAGATCTCTCTGCTGAAACCTTTCAAGCTAGAAGAGGGTAGTCATCAACTTTTAATCTCCTAAAACAAAATAATTTTCAATCCAGGATCCTGTATCCAGCTAAACTGAGTTTCATTTATGATGGAGAAATTAAATACTTTAATGACATTCATATGTGGAAGAAATTTGTCATAACTAAACCAGTTCTCTAGGATATTTTCAGACCTATCCTCCAAAATGACCAATGCAATCCTCCACCACAAAAGTAAATTCATTCAGAAATTTTTGATGAAAGGATTAAAAATGTCCACTGGACTTTTGAAAAGCTTGATACCCAAAATTCTACCAGGCTTATCAGTATTCTCAATGTGAATGGCTTAAATTGTCCTCTAAAGACGCACAGGTTGGCTGACTGGATACAAAAATTCAGGCCAGATATCTGCTGCATACAAGAATCTCATCTTACCTTAAAAAGATAAATATGGACTCAGGGTGAAGGGATGATCATCTATATTCCAGGCAAATGGAAATCAGAAAAAAGCAGGCGTTGCAATTTTATTTGCAGACACAATAGGCTTTAAACCAACAAAAGTAAGGAAGGATAAGGATGCTCACTTCATATTTGTTAAGGGTAATACTCAATATGATGAGCTTTCAGTTATTAATATTTATATACCCAATTAGAATGTGCCTCAATTTATAAGAGAGACTCTAACAGACATGAGCAACTTGATTTCCTCCAGCTCCATAATAGTTGGAGATTTTAACACTCCTTTGTCAGTGTTGGATAGATCCTCCAATAAGAAGCTAAGCAATGAAATTTTCAATTTAAACTTAACCATTCAACATTGGGATTTAACAGACATCTACAGAACATTTCATCCTAGCAAAACTGAATACACATTCTTTTCCTCAGCCCATGGAACATACTCCAAAATCGATCACATCTTAGTTCAGAAGTCTAACCTCAACAAATTTAAAAGAATAGAAATTAGGGCAGCGCCTGTGGCTCAGTGAGTAGGGCACTGGCCCCATATACCGAGGGTGGTGAGTTTAAACCCAGCCCCGGCTAAACTGCAACAATAAAAGAGCTGGGCGTTGTGGTGGGCACCTGTAGTCCCATCTACTCGGGAGGCTGAGGCAAGAGAATCACCTAAGCCCAGGAGTTGGAGGTTGCTGTGAGCTGTGCGACACCACGGCACTCTACCCAGGGTGACAAAGTGAGATCTGTCTCTAAAAAAAAAAACAAAGAAAACCAGTAGAAATTATTCCTTGCATCTTCTCCGACCATCATGGAATAAAAGTTGAACTCAGTAAAAACAGGAATCTGCATACTTATGCAAAAACATGGAAACTAAATAACCTTATGCTGAATGATAGCTGGGTCATAGATGAGATTAAGAAGGAAATTACCAAACTTTTGGAACAAAATGATAATGAAGACACGAATTATCAGAACCTCTGGGAAACTGCAAAGGCAGTCCTAAGAGGGAAATATTATAGCACTGCAAGCATTCCTCAAGAGAATGGAAAGAGAGGACGTTAACAACTTAATGGGACATCTCAAGCAACCGGAAAAGGAAGAAGAAATAACCTAAATTAGAGCAGAATTAAATGAAATTGAAAACAAAAGAATTATACAATAGATCAATAAATCAAAAAGTTGGTTTTTGAAAAGGTCAATAAACTAGATAAACCTTTGGCTAACCTAACCAGAAAAAAAGGAGTAAAATTCCTAATTTCATCAATCAGAAATGGTAAAGATGAAATAACATTAGAATCCTCAGAAATTCAAAAATTCCTTAATGGATATTACAAGAAACTTTATTCTCAGAAATATGAAAATCTGAAGGAAATAGACCAATACTTGGAAGCACGCCACCTTCCAAGACTTAGCCAGAATCAAGTGGAAGTGTTGAATAGGCCTATATCAAGTTCTGAAATAGTTTCAACTATACAAAATCTCCTTAAAAAGAAAAGCCCAGGACCAGATGGCTTCACTTCAGAATTCTACCAAACCTTTAAAGACGACCTAGTACCTACTCAACCTTTACAAAATATAGAAAAAGAAGGAATACTCCCAACACATTCTATGAAGCAAACATCACCTTGATCCCCAAACCAGGAAAAGACCCAACAAGAAAAGAAAATGATAGACCAACATCACTAATGAATATTGATGCAAAAATATTCAACAAGATCCTAACAAACAGAATCCAGCAACACATCAAACAAATTATATACCATGACCAAGTTGGTTTTATCCCAGTGTCTCAAGGCTGGTTCAGTATATGTAAATCTATAAATGTAATTCATCGCATAAACAAATTAAAAAACAAAGACCATATCATTCTCTCAATTGATGCAGAAAAAGCTTTTGATAATATCCAGCATCCCTTCATGATCAGAACATTCAAGAAAATTAGTATACAAGGGACATTTCTTAAACTAATAGAGGCCATCTACAGCAAACCCACAGCCAATATTGTATTGAATGGATTTAAATTGAAATCATTTCCACTCAGATCAGGAACCAGGCAGAGTTGCCCATCGTCTCCACTGCTTTTTAACATAGTAATGGAAGTCTTAGTCATCACAATTAGACAAAAAATGGCGATCAGGGGTATCCACATAGTGTCAGAGGAGAACAACCTTTCACTCTTCACAGATGATATGATTGTATATCTCAAAAACACCAGGGATTCTACTACAAAACTCTTAGAAGTGATCAAGGAATACAGCAGTATCTCAGGTTACATAATCAACATGCATAAATCTGTAGCCTTTATATATACCAACAATAGTCATCTTGAAAAAACAGTCAAGGACTCTATTCCATTCACAGTAGTGCCAAAGAAGATGAAATATTTGGGAGTTTACCTAAGGAAGGACGTGAAATATCTCTTTAAACAGAACTATGAAACTCTAAGAAAAGAAATAGCTGAAGATGTTAACAAATGGAAGAACATGCCATGCTCATGGTTGGGAATCATCAACATTGTTAAAATGTCCATAGTACCCAAAGCAATATACAATTTCAACGTAATCCCTATTAAAGCTCGGCTGTCATACTTTAAAGATCTTGAAAAAATAACACTTCATTTTATATGGAATTAACAAAAACCTCAAATAACCAAGCCATTACTCGGAAATAAAAACAAAGTAGGAGGAATCACGATACCATAGCTTAGACTATACTATAAATCTGTTTTCTTGCCAGCATGGTACTGGCACGAAAACAGAAAGGTAGATGTGTGGAACAGAATAGAGAACCAATAAATGAACCCAGCTACTTATCATTATTTGATCTTTGTCAAGCCATTTAAATACATTCAACAGGGAAAAGATTACCTATTTAACAAATGGTGCTGGTTGAACTGGGTGGTGACCTGTAGAAGACTGAAACTGGACCCACACCTTTCACCATTAACTAAGATAGACTCTCACTGGATTAAAGATTTAAACTTAAGACATGAAACTATAAAAATACTAGAAGAAAGTACCGGGAAAACTCTTGAAAGAATCAGCCTGGGCAAATATTTTCTGAGGAGGACCTCCCACCCCCATCAGGCAATTGAAGCAGCATCAAAAATACACTACGGGGACCTGATCAAACAAAAAAGCTTCTGCACAGCTAAGAACACAGTAAATAAAGCAAGCAGACAGCCCTCAGAATGGGAGACGATATTTGTAGTTTATGTCTTTGACAAAGTTTTATTAACCAGAATCCATAGAGAACTCAAACGTATTAGTAAGAAAAGAACAAATGATCCCATCTCAGGGTGGACAAGGGACTTGCAAAGAAATTTCTCTGAAGAAAACAGGCACATGGCCTACAGACCCTTGAAAAAAATGCTCATCATCCTTAATCATCAGAGAAATGCAAATAAAAACTACTTTGAGATATCATCTAGCTCCAGTAAGATTGGCCCACATCACAAAATCCCAAAACCAGAGATATTGGCATGGATGTGGAGAAAAGGGTACACTTGTAGACTGCTGGTGGGAATGCAAACTAATACGTTCCTTTTGGAAATATGTTTGGAGAACACTAAGGGATCTAAAAATAGACCTGCCATTTGATCCTACAATACCTCTACTAGGTATATATCCAGAAGACCAAAAATCAGATTGTAACAAAGATACTTGGATCTGAATGTTCATTGCAGTCCAGTTCGTATTTGCTAAGTCATGGAAGAAGCCCACGTGCCCATCAACCCACGAATGGATTAATTAATTGTGGTATATGTACACTATGGAATATTACGCAGCCTTAAAATAATATGGAGATTTTACCTCTTTCATGTTTACATGGATGAAGATGGAACATATTCTTCTTAGTAAAGTATCTCAAGAATGGAAGAAAAAGTATCCAATGTACTCAGCCCTAGTATGAAACCAGTTTGAAGCTTTCATATGAAAGCTATAACCCAATTATAATCCAATTATAGCCCAAGAATATGGGGAAAGGGGATAGGGAGGGGTGGGGGAAGGATGGGTGGAGGGAGGGTAACTGGTGGGACCACACCTGTGGTGCATCTTATAGGAGTACATGTGAAATGTACTAAATGTAGAACATAAATGTTTTAACACAATAATTAAGAAAATACCGTGAAGGCTATGTTAACCAGTTAGATGAAAATATTTCAAATTGTATATAAAATCAGCACTTTGTACCCCATGATTGCATTAATGTGCATGGCTATGGTTTTATAAAAGAAAAAAATAGATATTATGGGTTTCTTTTTTTTTTCTAATTAAATCATGGTTGTGTACATAAATGCAATCATGGGGCACAATGTGCTGGTTTTATATATAGTTTGCAATATTTTCATCGAACTGGTTGACATAGCTTTCATGGCATTTTCTTATTGTGTACAGACATTTATATTCTATATTTAGTAAGTTTCACCTGTACCCTTCTAAGATGCACGGTAAGGGTGGACCCACCAATTACTCTCCCTCCACCCATCCTCCCCCCGCTTGCCCTTTTCCCCATATTCTTGTGCTGTAATTGGTTTATAGCTTTCATATGTAAGCTATAAATTAGTTTCATAGTAGGGCAATATTATGGGTTTCATGTAAATTATCTTTTTTGATCCTAAAAGATAACTCTGAGGTAAGTAAGGTACTTATTCTTGTTTGTGGCTAAGAAAACTCACAGAGGCACAGTCAATCTCCCAAACCCCAGACTGGCCCCCCAAGCTGGGCCACGTGAGGCTGTGCTATTGTAGGCTGAGCACAGCAGGGCAGCCCCACCTTGACGTCCCCTCTTCCCAGGGCCCAGCCCAGGGCTAGGTGAACAGTGCCTGCTGATGAAGTTGGTGGAATGAATGAATGAAGTGTCTTCCACTGGATGTGAAAGCTATTTGGTATTATGGGTCTTTTGTCCTGTCCAATTGGTGGTAGCAACAGCAGGAGTATACCCGGACCACTTATGAGAAAGCAACAGACATGACACTGGTCTTGCCTGAGGAGCCTAGGATGAGGGGTAGGATTTATGTGTGTACGTGCTCATAGATGTTGCCATGCAGTAGAGGGGGGAGGAATGGGTACACTACCTGGTGCCCATCCATGTGTCTAGGGAGGAACTTTGCTCCTCTTCTACTGTGTCCACTCCTGTCCTGCTATTTTATCTCTGTTCCATTTCCTAATACTTTTGTCTGATTCCCTGCCAGATTGAGTTCCTGGAGAAGGAGCAATGTCTGTGCCCTGGATCTTCCTGCAGAGCAGCCAGACCCTGGATGGGTACTCATAGCACTGTTAGCTGGATGGGAGTTGAGTTCAACTTTTAAATCTGTGCTGGGAAGGGGCACCCATGCCTTCAGCCTCCTTGAAAACATTTTCTGGTTGGTCACCTTGTTTTGAATCCTTATGCTAATTTCTGGCCCAAATCATCTGAGCATACTCCATCTGAAGGGGAGTATGGCAAAGGAGGCCATCCCTGAGCTGCAGATCGTTTCCTGGGGGAGCCACACCCTAGACAGTCCTGCCCTTCTAAGTTATAGAAGGACCATTGAATTAGAACGGTCTTGGTGATGCCCTATATCCCCCAAGCCCAGAGTATGTGTGGCATCAGGGGGTATTCCCAGCTTTGGGATCACTGTCACCCCATGGTCTTCTTGCTGTGTGTAGTCAGCAGGGGTTTGAGCCTAGAACTGTTTGTTCTTTGATTTATTCTGTACTCTTCTTTCTGAGCATCCACCCTTCTTTTAGTGTGGAGAGTTTCATATAGGCCAGGCTTCAGAGCTCAGCCCTGTTACTTGTGTTTGGTGACCCTGGGTCATTTCCTTCACTCAAAACCTCGATCCTCCTCTGAAAGGAAGACAGAGAACTGTGCCTGCCTATGAAGATGCTCTGATGACTAATTGATTCATTCATTCATTTCTCAACTGAACAGATATTTACTGTAGACCTGTTACATTTCAGGTACTGGGTGGTAGCTGGGGGCCAAGTGTACATCTGTCAATGACAGATCAGGAGAACTGATGCTTGGGAACCAGGTCATATGATGCCTGGTACATTCATGGCTGTGGGTATAGGCTGCCTTGGCTGTTACCTCCTGGTGAATAGAGCTGATCAGATTTTGTTGATTTTGAACTTCAGTAGACTAAGTTCATCTAAGCATATAGGGAAACTGAGGCTTAGAGAGGTAAAGGAACTTGTCCCATTGGTAGAGCCGGGCCATGAACCCAGGGCTCTTTGGCTACACTTCACAATGGGCAGTGTCCTAGTCCATGTGTACACATCCGTGTGGGACATACAGACTGCACAGACCCTGTGTCTCCCTACCTGGCGAGGTGCCAGCTGCAGGTGTCTGTGGCCTGTAGTGTGGCTTCCTGTTAGAATGGTCCTGGTGCCCTTTCTAATTCTGCACATTTCCTTAGAAATGCTGGCTCTAATATTATAGCACCCATGCCATTAGCCTTACAAATGTGGGGAACTGCTGTTTGGAAGCTTAATGCTAGGAGAACACATTTTACAGGTAACATAAATGAAATAGAATTTTTAATAGAGCAATATGAAGTCTAAGCAAAATTGCTTCAGGAAATCTCAGTTGATTCCTACTCCTTCCTACGATAGGTGTCATAGAGCTTTTTATCTGGAGGTTGAAGTTGCAAGAACATGGCTTGCGGGTGAGAAATACAGAGCAGCAAGCTTACCCCTCTACTCTGCAGCTGCATCTCAGGAGGA
Source organism: Arctocebus calabarensis (assembly GCA_963573935.1). Taxonomy (NCBI): domain Eukaryota; kingdom Metazoa; phylum Chordata; class Mammalia; order Primates; family Lorisidae; genus Arctocebus; species Arctocebus calabarensis. The sequence continues at coordinate 17,733 of CAUYON010100281.1, read as the reverse complement.
TGCAACAGGGAGGTCAGAGCCAGACAGCATTCCTGGGGCTAGGACTGGAGAGCAAGAGTATTCTCTGCACCTGGGACAGGTAGAGGGCAGGTGAGTGGCACAGCGTATGAAGAGGGCCATGTTTCTTATTTGTGAGCAGGCTGGCATTTAGCTTCTTGCACCTTTAGGGAAGAACTTTAAATAGATGCATATAAAGGAGAATGTATAGCTTGTAAGTGCTAGACAGATGCTTTTAAAGTCTTGTGACCATCTCCTCTCTTCTGGGGTTCCTCTGAGTGTGATAACCCAGCAGAAATAGAGCTCAGTAGGCAATAAACTTGGTTTATTGGTCAGATAAGATTATCTTGTAATTAGGCCTATGGATATTAAGAGAGTGAAAAATAAAGAAAACCAGAGAAGAAAGTAAAATATGAACACAACTATTTAGGAAGGCTGGCTGAGAGGACCTGGTATGGTGGGTGGTTGTATACGGCGCTTAATATTTGTCCTCAACCCATGAGGGTGACCTTCTCAAAACATGGTAATTGGTACTTATTACTGTACACTGGTTCATTAGGAAAGGTCAAATGCTTCCCCTTGTTCTCAGTTTACTCTGACCTGGGCTATGTCTGATTTGCTTTGTAGGCATTTTCATCAAGTACAGATTAATACTTTCTGCCACTTTTCCCAAGGCTGTGCTGCCTTTAGCTGGAGCCCTGACTCTGCACACCCAGTGCTTCCAGGGACCTGTGTTTAATGGGTTCTAATTTGTACAAGCACAAGTGGTGTGCTAATTCCAAATTAGTCTTATCTACTTATGAAAGAAGCGAAGCAAGAAATGTGTTTGGTAACAGTTTGCTAACACTTTGTTCAATGTTACTATGTGGAAATTAATAGAATTGCATTCTGTTAAAATTATCCTCTAATTCAGTCATCATCAACTGAACTGGCCTTTCTACCCAATTAACTGGAGTTAATGAATTTTGACTACTCTGAAAACTTTTGTCACACGAGGCTTTTTTCCTCAGCCTTTGACCCTCTTCAGGGGCCTCCCTGTGTGTTTCATGAACCATGTTCCTAAGTGTGTGGGCGGGGGTGTGTGCGAAGAGTCACCATCTCTCTGTTGTGTTCAGAGTTCCTCTCCTCTGACCATGGGTGCCCCGGAGTAGTAAGATTGAGATTACACAGTGAGGTTTTCAGTGAGCAATTCAGGCCAATTACACAAGCTTCGTTTGCTCCTGGTGTGTCCCTAGGAGAATCTGGGGTATCTGTTATTGGAATATCTCAGCCATAAAGTGTCACATGTTCTCAGGACTTTGGGCAAGAGATGACAGCCTGTGTCACTTCAGAAGACCTTTTCCTGTCTGCTCACATCCTGGTTCTGGGATGATCTTGTTTCTGTCCCTTGGATTTTTAAATATTGTTCTGCTCCATCCTTCCCCCTTCCCTGTCTCACATCATTGTAATAACAGCTCTCAGATTGATCTTCTCAGACTGTTCTCCATGCATTATATGTATGCTTTTGTAATGGTTAGTAACTGTATTGGTGATTATAACATAGGCCATTATGTGTTAAAGTCCAATAAAATTAGTACTTCTGGACAATCAGAAGGTCTTAAAACACTTGATTCTGTTTACATTTTGCTCCATCTATAGGCTATTTTAAAAAAATATTTATATATAAGCATATTTGAAAAAATATTATTTTTATATATTTATACTTACACATTTAAAAAATCCCTTTTAGGCTTGGCGCCTGTGGCTCAACGGGCTATGGCGTGAGCTGGCGGGTTTGAATCCAGCCTGGGCCCACCAAACAACAATTTTGGCTGCAACCAAAAAATGGCTGGGCATTGTGGTGGACGCCTGTAGTCCCAGTTCCTTGGAGCGAAGGCAAGAGACTCACTTGAGCCCAGGAATTAGAGGTTGCTGTGAGCTGTTATGACACAGCACTCTATCCAAGGTGGCAGCTTGAGGCCCTGTCTCAAAAAAATGAAAAATAAAAAAAAAAAATCCCTTTTATTGCTCTTTATTATCACCTTTATCTCTGAGCATCCAACTGGGATCAATTTTTTTTCTAAAAATATTCTTTAGTATTTCCTTGAGTATATATCTCATACTGTAGAATTATTTCAGTTTTTCTTTATGTGAAAATTTATGCATTTCCTTTTTATTTTTGAAGAATATTTTTGCTGGGTATAGAATTTTAGGTTGTAAACCCCTCCCCCTACCCCTAGCACTTTGAGTTTCTCATTTCACTATGTCTTGACTTCCATTAGTTCTGCTCAGAAATAAGTGGTAAGTCTGATTTTTGCTCCTTTGAGTCAGTCTGTCTTTCTTCTACTCCTTTCCCCAGATCTTTTGATTGTTGGCTTTTTGGGAGAAAGAGGATGATGTAAATTTTCTTTTGTATCTATAACATTTTAATTAATAAGTGACTTCATTTTTGGAGTAGTTTTAGGCTTATGAAAAGATGGGGAAGGTCATTTAGAGCTTCTACTTTATTCCTTCCCATTGTACAGTTTTATCTTTATTACCATCTTGCATTACTGTGGTACATTTGTTATAAGTAGTCAATTCTGATACATTATCATTAATTAAAGTCCTTAGTTTACCTTAAGGTTTGTTCCTGTGTCGCATACTTCTATGGATTTTGACAAATGCATGATGTTATGTATTCACCATTACATTATCATACAGAATAGTTTGAACACTATTTTCCAGAAGAGATTATAGAGAATATTGATTTTTATTAAATATTTGGTAGAATTTATCAGTAAAACCATCTGGACCTGGTACTTTATTTTCTGAAAGATTATTCATTATTAATTCAATGTTTTTAATTTTTTTTTTTTTCGAGACTGAGTTTCACTTTATCACCCTTGGTAGAGTGCCATGGCATCATAGCACACAGCAGCCTCAAACTCTTGGGCTCAAGTGATTCTCTTGCCTCAATCTCCTAAATAGCTGGGACTACAGACACCCTCCAGAATGCCCGGCTATTTTTACAGTTGAGGTCTCACTATTTTGCTCAGGCTGATCTCGAACCCATGAATTCAAGCAAGCCACCTGCCATGGCGTCCTAGAGTGCTAAGATTACAGGCGTGAGCCACTGTGCCCAGCCTAATGTTTTTAATTATTAATAGATGTATCCCATTCTGTCTAGCCAAACCCACAGCTGGAGTTAACCCAAAAGTAGAGGAGACAACTACGGCATCTTGAGATGGTGCCAGTTGGTTTTTCAAAGGAAGTGACACTAAATGCCTAGGTGATCAGTTTAAAGCATTTATTAGGGAAACTTCCCTACAGAAGGGGCAGCAGCTTCTTTGCAACAGTGAGACCATATGTGTCTGCAGGAAGAAATCATGTTTTGGAGTCTAAATAAATTTATTTAGAAATGTTTAATGCCCTGGCTTGGGAAAATACATAGCTGGATGGGTCACAGTGTAGTTGAGGCTGTGTGTATTTCTGGGTCAGGTTGGAGAAAGAGCAAGAGTAGAACGCAGGCCCAACAGAGCCCTACTCAGATCATCTCTCCTTCTCTGTGCACTTGGTGGTTTGTGTCTTTCAAGGAATTGGTCCATTTCCTCTGTGTTTTCAAATTTGTGGGCATAGAGTTGTTCATAATATTTCTTTATTACCCTTTTGATTACCACAGCCTTAGTAGCAATGGGCCCTCTTTTGTTTTTGATATTAGTAATTTGTTTTCTCTTTTTGTATTCTTGGTTTTCCTGACTAAAAGTTTATCAATTTTAAGGAACTAGCTTTTTTTTGTTGATTTTTCTCTTTTGTTGTATTTCCTCTTTTCAATTTCATTGTTTTCTATTGTAATTTCCATTATTTCTTTCCTTATGTTTGCTTTAAACTTACATCTTTCCTAATTAGAAGCTTAGACGATTAATTTTAGATACTGTTTATTTTCTAACACTTGCATTCAATGCTATAAATTTTCCTCTCTAAGCACTGCTTTTGTTGCATCCCACAATTTTTTTTTTTTTTTTTTTTTTTGAGACAAAGTCTCACTCTGTTGCTCAGGTTAGAGTGAAGTGGCATCGACCTAGCTCATAGCAACCTTAAATTCCTGGGTTCATGCAGTTTTTCTCTTTTTAGTAGCCAGAGTGTCACTCTTGCTCAGGCTGGTCTCGAACTCCTGAACTCAAAGGATCCTCCCACTTTGGCATCCTGGGATTACAGGTATGAGCCACTATGGCTGCATCCCCCAAATTTTGATAGGTTGTATTTTCATTTTCTTATTTTTAAAATATTTTCAGCGTTTTTTTTTTTTTTTTTTTTTTTTTGAGACTTCTTTTGCTCATGCACTATTTAGAAGTAGATTATTTAATCCCTATATATTTTGGGATTTTTCAACTATCTTTCTGTTATTGGTTTCCAGTTTAATTCCAGTGTGGTTTTGAGAGCTTACTTTGTGTGACTTATATATATTTTAAAATGTGTTCAGGTGTGTTTCATGACCCAGAATATAGTTTATCTTGATGGGTGTGCATGTAAATTTGAGAAAAGTGTATATTCTGCTGTTGTTGGATGACATACTTTGTCATTGTCAATTTGATCCAGTTGATTGATGGTGCTATTTGGTTTAGCTCTGTCCTTGCTGATTTTCTTTCCTCTTCTGATAGAGGGTGTTGAAGCCTTCATCTGTAATTACTTTTTCTCCTTGCTGTTCTATCAGTTTTGCCTCCCATATTTTGATACTCTGTTGTTAAGTGAGCCCTTAATCATTATTTGATGTTTTTCTTTATTCCTGGTAACTTTCCTGATTCTGCCTGAGATTAATAAAACTACTCCAGCTTTCTTTTTATTGAAGCTAGCATGGTATCTTTCTCTGCGTTTTTCTTATACTATATGTATCTTTATATTTAAATCGAGTTTCTTGTTCTGTCCCTTTCAATAAATATATTTACATCACAAAAATACTCTTTGTTACAGTTTATTTAGTATCTACCATGGTGGTTACTGTTCTCTGTTTGGGTTCTTGTTCTTTCTTTTCTGTTTTATAGTTTTCCCTTCTTTATCTTTCTTGTTTGGCTTTAACTAAGGATTTGATAGAATTTTTCCCCTCCTATAACGCATGAATTATACTTCTTAAACATTTTAAAATTGTTGCCCTGGAGTGCCTCCTGTCCCATCTCTTCCCACTCCTTCTCCGCCTCGTCCTTACTCCTCTTACTTGTCCACATGCTGTGATTAGTGTATTCTGGACAGTGTTTATTAGATGAATTAAGACTAGGGCAGAAAAGTGGTTTTTTGGCCTTCATTTGTTCCTTCTCTGTTGCTCATTTGTTTTATATGTAGCTGTGAGTTTCTGACCTCTATCATTTATTTCTCTTTGGAGAATCCTCTTCACACTTCCTGTAGGGCAGGGCTGCTGGCAAGGAATCTCTTAAGTTCTTATTCATTTGAGAAAGTGATTATTTCTCCTTTACTTTTGGAAGATAACTTTGCTGGATACAGAATTTTAGTCTGGTGGGTTATTTTTTCTTATAATACTTAAGTATTTCCCTTCATTCTCTTCTTGCTTGCCTGTTTCTACCAAGATGTCTGATGTATTTCTTATTCTTATTTCTCGATGTGGAAGGTTTTTCCCTTAGGCTTCTTTTAGGATTTCCCTGTCTTTGATTTTCTGTATCATTTGAATATGATACGCCTAAGGTGAAGAATTTTGATATTTAAGTTGCCTGATATTGTCTGAGCTTCCCGCATCTGGCATTTGGTGTCTGTCATTAATTTTGAGGATTCTCTGCCATTATTACTTCAAATATGTCTTATGCTTCTCACTTTCTTCTTTTTGTAGTATTCTTATTATGTATATGTTCTGTCTTTCACAATTGTCCTACTGTTCTTAGATAGTCTAGTCTATTATTTTCATTGTTTTTACTTGTTACATTTTAGTATGGGAAGTTTCTGTGGACCTATCCTTATGGTTTTGTTTTCTTATTTATTCCTTTATGCTCTTACATGTATTATTTTCATTTTTATTCTCTTTGCATTTGTTTTATTCTTTTTCTCACTTTTAAAATTGATTAGTTTGCTGTTTTCACCTTTAAGGATTTTTAATAAAAGCACTAAATTAATAAATTTTTTCCAAGTTGTTTATTCTTACATCTCAAAATTTGTATGTAGGTGCCTGTTTTATTTTTGCAAAGGGGTTTGTGTCTACCAGGGTATCTTGGTTGCATTTGTGTAGGGGTGTGTGGACTTGTGTATAGCATATGTAGCATATGAGTAGCATGTCTGTATCACATGTTTAGCATGTACAAAGTATGTATGGATTGTATGTAGTGCCAAGCGTAGACCTTGGACATTTGTTGCATATAAAATGCAGGAAAGGTCAAGGAATTCTTCACAAAGATCACACTAGCTTTAGTATGTATTTGTTGTTAATTGGTTCTATATGTCATCAAATTTCCTCTATGATGTTTATTTATCCTGGTGTTATTTAAAGTATGTTTTTAAAAAATTACAAGTATATTGGGTTTTCTTAGTAATCTTTTTAGAATTGATTTCTAACATTATCTCTCTTTTAAAAATTAATCTTGAAAGATACTTCCATTTTTTTATGATACGTTTTTATAGAATTTCCTCAATTTTTATAGATGTCCTCTATGCTTAAAAATAGTGTACCATCCTAAGTTTTCTGGGACAGTATTCCATTAATAGCTGGTAGATCAAAATTTTCTATTTAGAGTTTTCTTGTTTTACTCTTACTTATCTGCTTAATCTATTAATTACTATTAAAGATACATTAAAATCTTATGGACTGGTTGTGATGGCTCATGCATGTAACCTTAGCATTTTGGAAGGTTAAGATGGGAGTATTGCTTAAGGCCAGGAGTTCAAGATCAGCTTCAGTGCAACATAGCAAGAGCAGCCTTGGCAATATGGCGAGACCTCATCTCTACAAAAAATAATTTTAAAAAGAAAATAGCCAGTCGTAGAGGAGTACACTTGGCTACTCAGGAGACTGTGGCAGGAGGATGCTCAAGCCCGGGAGTTTCAGGTTGCAGTGAGTTATATCTGGGTCACTGTACTCCCACCAGACAGAACAAAACCCTGCCTCTTAAGAAAGAAAAAAACAACTTGCCATTTATCAGTGTTTGCTTTATATGTTTTGAAGCCAAGTATTTCATTCTTGTAAGTTAAAAGTCATAATATACTTCTGATGAATTGAATCTTGTATTATTACATTTTAAGCCTCTTTATCTTTGGTAAAATAGCCTTAAATTTTATTATGTCTTATCGCTATAACCACAGCTTTCTTTGGTTATTGTTTTTAAATATATTTTACTTTTAAGTTCTTTGTGACTTTCTTTCCTATAAGTAATCTGTAGCTGATATTTGTTTTTCTTTTTACAGTATAATTATTCTTGACTTTTTGTTGGAATGTTTATTCTGTTCATTTAATTTATCCTGATTTACCTTAATTTCTATCATACTCAATTCTTCTGTCTTCCATTTTTCACTACTTTCATTTTCTTTACTTGCCTTTTAAAAAATTTCTTGGCATTTTTATCTTGTGTTTTTTTTTTTTCCTTCTCTTCCTTCTGTTTCTCTTCTTATAGTGGTTTTCTTGTCTACTGATAGAGCATACAGTTAATGATAGAGATACCCAACTTTGGAACAATTTAAGGCTGTGGTCTTCCTTTTAATGTTTTTATTATATTTTAGTTCTATCATTTTTTTCTGAGTTCTATTTTAAATTTTTATTTTTATGATGGCGAATGCATTCATTGGTTATATAATCTATATTAAAGAATTGGAAAGTTACAAAAAGAGTGTGCAGTAAGAAGGGCAGCTCTTTTCTCTCTCTCCTCTGCCACCCTCTGGTTCTCCTGGAAGTAGCCACATGTCTGTGAGGGCATATGTATGCATGAATTTCTTTTAGTGTCATTTTCTCCACATACTGTGTAATTTTCATCTACATGTCTTTTAGGTATTTAAATATTTTAGTATTTCTTACAGCTTATTCCATATCAGTACATGAGGAGCTTCTTTAGCTCTATCTTATTTTAAGCCCCATGAATTAGATTATACTAATGGATCTATAAAGTCAGTAACTAAATAACTAGTTTAGTACAGATGTATTTGTTAGTTTGCTCTTTATTCTTTCTAGTTTCTCAAAGATGCTCTCTGATCATTTTCCTTCCCCTGAAATATATCCTCTATACTTTTATCTAGGGAAGTGATTTTGGTGGTAAATGATTTATTTTTCTTTCTTCTGAAAGAGAAGGATTTTATTCTGTTGTCCTCTGGCTCCGTTGGACTTTTTTGGAAGCTGTCTCCACTTGCTGCTTCAGCTATCTCCCAGCTGCACTCCGTTCCACTATAATTGTCTAGATGGGTCCCCTTTTTGCCCCCATTCCTCTCTCTTTGGAATATATAGTGAGATGTATAGAGGTTGGGTACTTTTTAAAAATCAATTCTGAAAGATGCTCAGCCACTATTTCCTTGATTATTGCTACTCTTTTTGTCCTGTATGTCTCTCAACCTCTTACTTGTTTTTTCCGTGTCTGCTTTTATTCTTCCTGACTTATTCTTTAGATTTATCTTTCAGTTTATTAAATCTCTCTTTGCCATATAGAAATTGTTTTTTTATTCATTACAGTCAAATTTTTAATCATTGTATTTGTTTAGCTTTATTTAGTTCATGTTTTGTTTTCAATTTGCTTGTTATTTATGGTATCTTGTGTCTTACTTCCTTTTTTCATTGTTCTAAACACTATACATATATATTTTCTATTCTGCTTTGGATTATTTTGGTACCTCAGAACTGCAAGGTTGATTATCTTAATTCTTGTGTTTGCTGGTTCATTTTCATTTGTATTTTGTTAATTTTGACTATGAGCCTATGCTCTTCAGAATTTTACCTTTGGTATTTATTTAAAGTTTTGCTTTTCTAGTTAGGGCTTGTGTTTGCTCCTGCTGTTTGCTTGTGTGCTTGTCATGTCTTGGACTGCTGCATACCAGTTTTTTTGTCTAGGACTTTCTAGCTTCCTTGTTTTATGAAGGAATAGAACTGTGGTTACAAGGTCTCAGGGCTAGACTTTTGTGGTTTCTTCCATCTACGCATTGTCAAGGCTGATATGTATATGTGTCTACCATTATCTGTGTGGAATTCTGTTCTTTTTAAAGTTTGCCCACTATGAGTATTAGCTGTTTGGGTCCTGGCTTTCTAATCTGATCTTCCACTCGATTCACGCGTCACATTTCAATGCTTGTCCCTCTGCATGAAGGGCCTGCCATGTATCAGAGCTTAGCCCCCTAGGGGTTTGCAGCTGCTCCCCAGGTAAGTTACTGCTCCAAGCTCCAGGGCTCCCCTCTCTCTGACCTTGGAGTTACGATCAGTCAGTGTGATGTGAAATGCTCATTGCTGAGTTGGAACAGAGTCTGCCTGGAGTCCTGGAACAGTGATGCCCATGGCATATGTATGGCCTGTGCTTTGAGGCTCAACTGGAGAGACAGCTGGCCTCATATGAGGGGTGGTGGTGGTGGAGGCTGGCATCATGTTGGTGTCACCAGAAATGGCATGGTTGCCTCTGCTGTCAGAGTTTGGCAGCTTCTTAGAGAGGAAGATCTTCTGGACTTGCAGGTAGTCTTCTCTCACAGCTGAAGAGTCAGTGACTGAGAATTGCTTCCAGTTTCCGGTAAGTACCAGAAGGAAAGTGCCAAATGGATCTGACTCAGAACATCCTTCTAGGCTGAGTCTAGCCAGGGTACACGTTTCTGTCAGTGATTGGGGGCTTTTAGGTTAGGCTTATATATCCCTGGCATTAAAGCCCTAGGGGCTGGCTAGAGCCATATAAGAGAGAAAGTTCCTTCTTGCTGCCAGCCATGCAGGTGCATGCTGCTCCTAGATGTGGCATCTTTTCCCATGCCCTTCCTTCTTTCTGGAACCTCTTTATCCTAGTGTCAGATGTTCAGAGCTTCTTCTAGGTAATGTCCTCTGATGTGTGAAGAGATGCTTATGTCCCTGGGCATCTGGGCCCTTGTCTTGCAGAGATTGGCCTTGGACAAAAATGCACAGAGGTGGGGCTAAGAAGTGCTAGGAGCCTTTTAAGGTTTCCTTGTGGAGGTGGGAAATGAGCAAAGCTGTCCTTGAGGTGGTGGCAAGATGGGATGGCATGCCTGCAGTCACTGTGGGGCCTCCATCTAGGGGCTGGAGAGCTGGAGGACCTGAGCTTCATCTTTGCAGCCTGCCTGGGCATCCAATGCTCAGAAGTGCAGTTAGGGCCTTCTGGTGGAGGTAGGAGGTGGGTGGAGCCCTTTGCCCTGGATTTGGATGTTTGGTGCCCTGGATTTCAGGTGGAAGTGCACTTCCAGGCAGGCCTGAATGTGGGCTTTGTGGTCTAGCTGCCCTCAAAGATGCTGTTGCCCTCACTACTACCTGTTCACTCTGCTGTGGTCTCTTTCTGTAACTGCTGCCACATCAGTGAATACAAGTGTAGGAAAATGAACTTTATTTTTTTAAAATGCTGCTAGTTTTTCAGAACATGTCAGTTATTATTTTTATTTAGGCCACTATTGTCTCAGATGGTAAATGTTCCTTCTATTTCTTGTGTGCTTTTAAATAGAGCTTGAAGTCCCCTGTTTTCCTTCCTTTTGTCTCTGTGCCCTGTAGCTCCTGGGCAGCCTCCTGCTTGGGGAGGATGAGGGAACTACCTCTGCTCTCAGTGGGGCAAGGCAGGGGTCCTCATGCTATTTGGCTCATTGGGATTTCAGAGGTGATTTTGTCAGCCCGATTGCATGTCTCATGGGCCACTATAAGAGAGAGAGTAATGCAAGCCATGTGCTGGCCTCTGAAAGTTAACAGAAACTGTCAGAATCACAGAAAGGTGAAAGAAGTAGCCACTGTTACATTCAGGCCAGGTCTGAATGGGCAGGAGATGCATGCCTACTGGCCTTGGTGCACTGGCATCTTGTTCTAAAGATGTCCTCCTTCCAGCCCCTGATTCTGAGGAGCAGTTCCGAGGTAATTGGGCTGCTGGGGTCATGCCAGTGTCCAGGCCTAGAAATGGTTACTGACTGCTGACTGCAGAGTCCATGGCCTGAGATGTTCCTTTCGTTCATGGATGTTGGCCAGGCACTCTGCCTCCCTTGCTTTGTGTATCAGGACAGGTCTAAGAGCTTGTGACAATGCTTGAGGACCTGACGCTCTGAGTCCTTTTCTGTGAGCTCTGTGTCTGCCTGGAAGAGTTTTGAAGATCAAATGAGGTAATGTATGTGTGATTTGTGACATTAAAATGCTGCTGATGTGAATTACCAATTAAAATTTGCATTGGTGAATCATAATTCAAACAGTCACTTTTCAGAGAGGAAAAAACTTGTTTAGGGCCTATAGGTCTAGGGGAATAGCATGAGGTAGACAGGTGAGGAGTGTGGGACGGGTGGGGTGTGGGAGGCGGGCAGAGGGGAACAGGGTATCTGGGGTGGCAATGCATAGGCCCAGGGTGCCAGGTAGGGAAGAGGAGGAGGCTAGGTGCATGGGTAACACTGTGGAATGACTCAGCCTTGTAGCTCTGCTATCAGTGACCATTCCTTCTGCCCTTCCTGTCTGTGGTCTGTGTTTTGTGTATATTAACAAATCCTGGTTTATTTGCTAAATACGCTTTGGGGTAGTCATGCCCCCATTTTGCATAAGAAGGCAAATTCTAGAGAAGTTAGATGTGTAGCTGGTTTGTAGCAGAACTATATTTGAATCCAACTTTGTCAGACCCCAGATAGCTCTTCATTGGGTTAGTTTGTGCATGTCTTGATGGACCCGCATGACACTGGAGTCAGAAACACACTGTCCCTGCTTGTTTGGGAAATGGCCAGCCAGGGTTAAGGCCCCAGACCACAGCTGGAGATCTAACCACGTACAGACAGAGGCCTCCTGCCTCCCTGAGCCGCCTCCTGCCAGAGCAGGCACCTGGCCATAACCAAACTGTCTTGCAGGAAATCCTGCTGACCTGCTGTGTGAGCCGTAGTCAGAGAGCAGAGCAGTCAGCCTGTAGTCTGAAATTTCTGCTTGAATTCTTTAAATTTCTTTTGGTGACTCTTAGGTTATGGGAGAAAAAATTGGAACAGGGCTTTGCTGCTACTTAATGATCATCAATTTCCTTTCAAAAAAAAGTTACAGAATGGCTAAGAGTTGCATGGAGGTAGCTGAGCTGTGGTGAGAGAGGCTATGGGGCAGAGGGTGTGGAAAAAGATGCCATAGAAAATGTTTTCCTTGTGCTGGGCCCCCTTTCAGCATGAGCCTTGGGCTTGAGTGGGTGGAGGGAGAGAGAATCAGGCCTGGGCCTGGAGGCCTGATGGTTTCTGCCTCCTAGGAGCAGGAAGGCTCTGTGGCCTCAGGCAAGGCCCCTGGTCCCTGTAAATTGGGTTCATGGGTATCTGCTGTGTACATGCTGATCTGGGTGGGGCTTTAGAGGGAGGCTCCCCACCTCTACAGGTGCCACATAGCTTCTCCTTGTGTTGCCTGTGCTCTGGTCATCTTCCCTGGGCAGGTGTGGTTGTACAAGAAGAAACAACAAGGATGGTCGTGAGGACAATGATGATGATGGTGGCAGTTGACAGTGATTAAGCACCTACTACATGCCAGGCTTTGTGTTCCTGGCTTCCTGTGGCCTTCTTTGTCTTCTCTGCTTTGGGAGGCTGGGGTAGGCTAATTGCTTTCCTCAAAGTCACACAACTAGTTAGTGTCCAGTCAGGATTTGGACTTGTAGATCTCTGTGACCTGGCAGCTGTGACCTGGCACAGTTCCCACTGTGTTGGGGCTGCAGGCTGCAGGTCAGTTCCTTCCACCAACGTCCCCCTTTGGTGCCCCCATGGCTCCTTTGGTGTGCCAGAGAGCTTCTGGTGGGTGCTCTGTATGGCTGCTACAGCCTCTGTCCTTTCCTCATCGCCTCCTGCTCTGTCCCTTTCCCAGCTGGAGCTAAAGGTTTGTACCCTGGGTGCTCCCCTGCAGGAGAGCAGGCTCTTCCTTGGAGGCCTTGGGCCCATGCCTCCAGTTGTCCCAGCCCCCTTCACCTGTCCTTCACGGGGCATGTCTCTCTCTGTTGTGGTGCAGTTCTTTAGCCTATTTGAAAGCTTAGCAGTAATTAGCTCACCCAAGGATGGGCTGATTAGGACATAAGCATCATTATCTTTGCTGCTCTTCCACAGGGGTCCCAGGGTATCTCGTAATGCTGTACCCTCTAAGGGAGTACTTTTCCCTAGCCTGCCCACCCAGGGTGCCCATCCTCTCTCTCAAGTCCCCCCTTGGTGACCTCTGCACCTTCTTCCATGGGTCTGCTGTGCTGCAGTTGTGTGTGTCACCCAGCATCTCTCCAGCACCAGCACCCAGGGCTGCAGGTCTGGCCTTGTTTTGTCTTCCTGGCTTCCTGTTGCTTGTCCCTGGGTTTAGTGAGGTGGCAGGGCTGCCCTAGGGGCTCCATTTTGGCAGTGCTGCCCATCTCTCTGCCGGTTGCTTCTGGGAGGGTAGGAGTATTTAAGATTCAGCCAGGTGAAGACGAATCATGTGTGCTCAAACGTGGGTGCATGCTCTCAGCAGAGAATCCACACCTTTCTGTGCTCTACCTCAGCTCTGTCACCTTGTGGGACTTTTCTTACCTTCCTGGTTATTCATAGAATCCCATCTTCCCATCTGGGGCTTTGCACATTGACCTAGAGCCATAGGATTGTGTAGTTCCACAAGCCTTTGTGATAGGATGTAGGACCTTGGGCCCCATCTGTTCTTGTATCCTTATCAGCCAGCCCTAAGATGCTTAGGGTTGGACTCTCAGCTTCTGGTCCAGTGAGTGGACCTCCATCCTCATAAACAACTTCATTGGGCTGCACCGTCATCTGCAGGATAGTGGCCTAGGGTCTGGGAGCAATGGGCCCACGATGTGCTGGTCTACAGGACATGTTCAGACCCTTTTAACAAGGCTCCTCCCTGGGTCCCGCCAGGAATCCCTGCCACAGTTGCACAGCTGCCCCAAGCAGATGCATACTCCCTGTGCTGGCCCAGCAGTCTGCACAGCACTTTGCTCTGAGTAGTCTATCTCCTTACGGCCTCTGTGTAATAGGTTTGCTAACAATTACTCTTGATTTGAGGCTTGGAGTTGAAGTTCAGCCTGCTTGTGTTGTCCCTGTGCATGTGGGTCTCACAATGTGACCTGGCACCTTACCCCACATGCCTCTGTCGTCAGCTCTCAGCACTGTGAGGGTGGATCCTCCTATTTTACAGATTGGAACATTGAGTTTGGCTTTGGTGAGGGTGGGACAGAGATTTGCCATTGCCTTATGCCTGGTGGCTGACAGGGTGAGTAGCCCTCTGTCTTTTCCTGCTGCTGCTTTGGGTGAATAATCTGTCAGGCTCGCTTGCCACAGACCAGGGACAGGGCCCCTCCCATGGCCCAACTGCACTTAGAGGTGCTGAGACCCCTCAATCCTTAGTTGATTTCTTCACACTATTAACATTCTCAGAGTTGCCATTAATTACATGAGAAGCAAATTTCATTGCTTATGAATAGGACTTTCTGCACCTAGGCAGAAGCAATCAGAGGGAAATACCATTTGGTTTCGTATCTGAGCAGAGCTCCAAGGCCTCTGTCAGCACAGCCACAGTGCCTGTTTGTTCAATGATTTATTGCCGGCATTTGCTCAAGTGGAAATGAAGCAAAGTTTACCACAAGTGGAATCAGTCATTAAAAAGTCATTATCAAATCAAACCACACTTCTTGGTGTTCTACATTAATGACAAAACAATTTCTTGAGAAGGTACAAACAGCAAACTTTTTATACTTTCCTTCTTGGCCAGCCATTGCTGGCCTGGAGATATATGAGGAGAGGGTGGTGGTGAAGGGCAGCATCTTGGAGATTTATTGGGCAATAAAGGGGACCGTTACAGCTTGTTTATGAAAGAGGCCCCCACCCCTGCCTTTTGTGGCATCGACACTTTGGTAATGATAACTCTGGTAACCAGCTGGAAACGATAAAAGTCAATTGGAAGATATAGGATTTCAATAAAATTATGACACTCAATAAACCTTCCCATGGAAACAAATTTTCCACAGATACGTGATCATTTCCAGTTAGATTTGTAACTTTAATTTCCTACTTATTGAATTTTCTGTCATCAACTAATTACAATGTCCATATGAGGGTGATGACTGTGCCCCTGGTGGGGAGAAGACAGAGGGGCTATGGTTACAGCAGCTCCAAGTCTCCCTCAGCCTGTGAAAGGGCCTGGGCCCATTCTCACCTGCAAAGGAAGGGCCCAGTAGGGTACTGGGATGTTGTTGGTGCTGGAGGACCTGGGCTGTTGGGTGGGCTCTCCCTGGAGGTCCAGCTCGTGGAGGCACAGACTGAGAGAAAGCTGCATGGAGGGGACCTGACGGTCCGGTGAACAGGGCTCTGTTACGACCACTGCCTCACTCTTTCGGCCAGTGTGATGCAGCTATCCCTTCAGCTCCCCCACAGCCCACCCAGAAGGGAGCGCCCTGGCTGAGGATGCTAGTGCCAAGGCTGCACTGGTCTTTTTCCTGGCTTCTTCCCCAGGGTATGTGCCATGGACACATGGGCACTGTTCCTGGGCTCTGGCGCTGGCTGTTATTTACTGCCGTTAAGATGCTAGCTGTTGTGTGAGCACTAGCTACTTAGAGGACAGCTCTCTGGCACTTTGCCTGCAACAGAGTTGATCTTCACAGCTAGCACTGAGACTTGGGAGGTCAGGAGTTGGCCTCAGGCATAGCTGGGCTCTCAGTGGTGTCTTGCAGAAACCCATCCTCCTCTTCCTGGGTTCTCTTGACCCTAACATCCTTAACTCTGTTCCCTAAGAACAGTGGTTCTCAACCTATGGGTCGCAACCCACAGGAACTGTATTAAAGGGCTGCGGCATTAGGAAGCTTGAGAACTACTGCTCCTGCAAACCTGGGCTTCTGAGGGGCTGTCCTCAGCAGATCTATACTTAGTGTCTGGGGCCAGAAGAATTAAAGATTGCTCCCACACCTGGGATCCCCTGCATGCCCATCAAAGTAGCACAAGTCCTAAAGGCCAGGGACAACTTCAGTCTTCGGAGGCCTGTCCTGCCCTAGTGGGGCCCTTCTCCCTTCAGGACCAGGTGAGCGAGCCCTGGAACATCTTAGGAAAGAGGAGGGCACCCATCTCTTCTAGGCCCTGACTTGCTGGTTCACACTGTCAGCCTTAATCAGCATTTCCAATGGCATGCTAGCAGTAATTTCTGTTGTGGCCTAAGAATTAGTCCTGACACTGTATGACCAGCCCCTCATCTCAGGAAACCTGAGCTGCTGCTTCACATGACACCTGTCTTTTGCCTGAGAAAGGACAGAGGGTGCTGGGTGTGGCTTCAGAGCAACATGCTTATGACCCCACGTGTCCCGAGAGCCCTGGGCAGTTGGACAGGACATGGGTCTCTCCTCACTCCCCAGATGTGCCAGCTCTTGTCATTGCCCCAAGTGTACTGCCCAGAGGCCAGGTCAGAAGCCGTGGAAATTCAGGTATTCATACCAACCTCTTGGTCAGACTCTACTGCTGTTTTCCTGGTCTCAGTTTGATTGTGACTCAGAGAAGGGACACATGAATGCTGGCCAGGATGGACAGCAGAGGCTTCTCGCTGCCATGGGCCCCTGCCCTACAGGTGCTGTGTTCACAGCAGGAGAGACCTCTGCCCCTACCCCAACCCATATCTATATAGCAAGTGCATGGTGGAGGGCCCAGTGCACCATAGCCCAAGGCCTGGCATGATTTGACCCAGCAGACACTGAGAACAAAAATGAGGCTTTTGGTCTTTACTGGCCTGGGCACCTGTGTTCACACTGATGGGCTCCTTACAGGTAAGCTCTGAGCGTTGACCTAATCCTTCAACTCTGAACCTCTGCTCCCATCTCTGTGTTCCTTGGCACCATCTCTGGCATCCCCTCCCTGGGCCCTGACCAGCTGACCTCTGTGTCCACAGGAGCGAGACGGCATGCGGGCTATCCTGGGTTCCTACGACAGTGAGCTGACCCCAGCTGAGTATTCACCCCAGCTTACCCGGCGTGTGCGGGAGGCCGAGGACATGGTGCAGAAAGTGCACGCCCACAGCACGGAAATAGAGGTGAGTCTGTGCTGCAGATATTAAGGGCTTATGTCACCAAAAGGCTTTCCCCAGGAGGACTTGGACAGAGTGGATGGGGGCTGTATCTGTCTTCCTGGTTCTGGGCTGACAGGTGGCAGGGGAGGCTATGGGCCATGGGCTGGTTATTTTATTATTTTGTTGTTGTTGTTCTCTTTCTCTCTCTCTTTTTTTTTTTTTATTAAATTATAGCTGTGTACATTAATGCAGTCATGGGGTACAATGTGCTGGTTTCATATACAATCTGAAATATTTTTCATCAAACTGTTTAACATAGCCTTCATGGCATTTTCTTGGTTATTGTGTTAAGACATTTATATTCTGCATTTAGTAAGTTTCACCTGTACCCTTCTAGGATGCACCATAGGTGTGGTCCCACCAATTGCCCTCCCTCCACCCATTCTCCCCCTTCCCCGCCCCTCCCTTGCCCCTTTCTCCATATTCTTGTGCTGTAATTGGTTTATAGCCTTCATATGAAAGCTATAAATTAGTTTCATACTAGGGCTGAGTACATTGGATACTTTTTCTTCCATTCTTGAGATACTTTGCTAAGAAGAATATGTTCCAGCTCCATCCATGTAAACATGAAAGAGGTAAAGTCTCCATCTTTCTTTTTTTTTGAGACAGAGCCTCAA
>CAUYON010100279.1:0-13086 GCA_963573935.1 Arctocebus calabarensis | reverse complement strand
ATAATTTTATTGAATCATAATTCTGTACATTGGTGCAATCATAGGGCACGATTCATATACATTCAGAAATGTTTTGATCGTACTGTTACAGATAGCCTTCATGGCATTTTCTTGATCACTATATAAAGACATTGATACTCCACATTTAATAAGTTTTGGAGAATACTTAGAGATCTAAAAACAGATCTGCCATTCGATCCTATAATTCCTTTATTGGGTATATATCCTGAAGACCAAAAAATCACATCATAATAAAGATATTTGTACGGATTGTTTTTAAATAACACTTACTTCCTGGTGGTTCAATTCCTTGAAATACAGCCATTTTATAAAATTACCATGATTTTACATGTGATTACTTAAGAGTTTAAAAAAAAGATTGAAAAAAATGATCTCATTTGTTAGAAGCATGGGAATTTTACCTCTAAGAAAAATAAGCTATCAGTTATGTGCCCTCTCTTCAATTAGTTGCCAATTTAATTAATAATCTTCCTTCGTGCACAAACATTTTGAAACAATTATGGTTTTATAGAAGTCAGAAGAGTGTCCTGTGTATATGCTGTGCATCACTCTAGAGTAACATTCAGTACATTTCTTTGTATTAGTTTCTAATTCTGTATAAATTGAAGGTATTTTCCAATAGAGAAGCTCTCAAAATTTTATATACATATGTACAAAGTCGCGGGGTCATTTTTTTTTTGTTGCCTTCTTTAAAGATAATTATTATTACCAATTAGTTGCCTAGGAAGAAACACTCACTTCGTCAATTCATCCTCTCCATCTGCTTTCACAGACTGCAAAATTATCATCATCCATAATTTGTGATAGATTCTTGCCAAACGTTGCTAAAACAATTTGGAAAGTGCCAGACAATGATACGTGCCAACTTACACACATTGCAGATGCTTTTGTTCCTCATAATTTTCTCCAGAAAAGTTGAATCTGAAAGTTATTTTTGATGGACTTTTTATTTTAATTCAAAAGTACTGTGAGAGTCAATTCATTTTCATCTGTTTGGAACAAATGACACTTTTTCTCCT
Source organism: Arctocebus calabarensis (assembly GCA_963573935.1). NCBI lineage: Eukaryota > Metazoa > Chordata > Mammalia > Primates > Lorisidae > Arctocebus > Arctocebus calabarensis. Next base: position 12,046 of record CAUYON010100279.1, on the reverse strand, counting down.
AAAGATGGTAACCCAATTGATAGGGTAGTAAATTTTACAATCCCCCAAAGAAGACAAATCTCAGAACTTAATGAGGAACAATTATGCTGTGAGCTTCTTAGCAACGCAGGATGTGTCTTTTTATTTTATAATCTCTGAAACAGGGTTGTTCTTGGTCTACGATGGTAGGAGGCATTCCAAGAAGAAAACACAGTACTTCAAATGCCTTGGAAGGAATAAAGGATACACATAGACTTTTCTGGAAAGATAATCGTCCTTCACCTAGCTTTTAGTTTCAGAGAATCTAGGAAGAAATAGTACCTGCAGAAAATGGTATTCATTTCTCTATATAGTTTACCTGAACTAAGGCTGAAGATAAATACTCTGACAGCTGTCATAGCCAAACAATTTCATGTTTTACTGTATGAATGAAATAAATGATTATTTATTGCCCCCCTTTTGCCAACTCTTTGCTCTCCTTCAGAGACAAATTTCTCCAGATTGTCTCAAACTCATTGTTTCCACATCCTAACTCTCAATAATTTCTTAACAATTTCCAATAAAGTTCTTTATCTCCAAGGCCCTAACTGAGGCCACGAGCCTCAACCTTTCACGCCACTTGGCATGGCTTGCCACGTGTTACTTCTCAAAATATTTCTTTCCTGGATTTATTCCATCTCTCTCTTGGTTTGCCTCTGATTTATCAAGACTTTTCTTCAGAGTTTTAGTTGCTGGTTCTTCTTCTTCTTTTAGATTACCAAGTTTTAATTGTCTGAGATCCTCTTGCCTAGCCCCATTTTCTCCCTAGGGAATCTCATCTACCCTGATGTCTGTATATGATTTTATGTACTGACAAATCTTAAATTTCTATCTCCAACCTTGCCACATTTCTTCACCTCTTAACTCATATATTTAAGTTCCTTCTTCGTGTGTTTACTATGGTAGGAATGGGCATCTCCAACTGTGTGTAGCTCAAACAGAGCACCTTAGTCTATTGTGCTCAGATATCTACTTTTTCTATTCCTAAGCCTTTCCCATCTTAGCAAACAGCAGCAATAGCAGCTCAGCTTCTCAGGGGGAAACAAACAACCCAAACCTAATATACACACTCGACTCCTTTATTTTACCCTTTTCCATCTCATATTTCAGGAAGGTCTCTCAAAATCTGACCACCTCCTGGTGCATGTAAACTTGGTGAAATTCACCAACATCTCCAGTCAAATTTACATCAATTGTGGATATGACTTTGTATTCAGCAAGTTTATAATCCAGTGGGCAACTAAGATAGCCATAAACTTTTATTGGTGAAAATAAGCATATATAATTTACCACATATGGTAATAAAATAACATTTCACACATAATATTACAGACACTGTACAAAGTGCTTTACACATACAAAGTAATTGAATCTTCATCACTCCACAGACAGACATTGCCAGCATTTTAACTCCCTTTGATGATAAGGCAACAGGGCTCAGAAAGCTTAAGTACATTGCCCAAGGTCACATGGTTTATCAGTTGTGACTATTTTTCTCAAACTTAATGATTTTAGATTCCCGATTTAGTGTCATTTCCCAGAGCAATGTACTATGTTTGGTATCAATGTCATTGCATAAATGCATATATTGAGAAAGAAAGGAGAAAAACTTCACTGAAGAATTAGAATGGCAAAAAAAAAAAAACCCACTGGGGTTTGTTAGTAGAAGTGATTGAATACAGCCACATGAATATAAAACATCTAATATCGCTTTGTGCATACTTTGTACTGGCATAGACTGAGCTATTTGTCCTTTGAATTTATTTAATCTTTACAAAAACGTGATTAATTAGTGACTGTTATTAGTTTGAACACACAAGTGGATATACGGAAACAGATAGTTATAAAGTAGGAATGCTGAAAGTCAATTTTGAAATGGTATTTAAAAGAAATGATGTTAATGTTGTCACCCAAATCCTCAAGAAAGAATGGAGATGGGCAAGTAAGGGGACTGAGACGTACACTATGGCTGCTCCCAAACTGAGAGTTCTGCAGGGAAAAAAGCGGGAGCAATGGAGCTGTGAGAAGGTCACCAGTGCTGGGTAGGTCTTCATGCCAGGAAATCCAAGAAAAGGAAGTGATTCCAGAGAGCACGCACACAAATGTCTTCACATAGTAACTAAGAAAATGCCATGAAGGATATGTTAACTAGTTTGATGAAAATAGTTCAGATTGCATATGAAACCAGCACATGGTACCCCTTGATTGCACTAATGTACACAGCTATGATTTAATAAAAGAGAGAGAGAGAGAGCAATTATGTTAAACGATACTGAGAAGTTATGAAAGTTGAGAATTTTTTAAAAACTGCAATTTCCCAGTGATTTTTATAGTGCAATCCCAAGGGAAAAAATATCACAAGTGACAGGTAAACATAAACATAGGAGTTAGGGCATAAAGAAATTTGACAGAGACAATAATTTCTAAAGTTTTACAGAAGTATCAAAATAGTGTAGAAGCATCAGCATGAGGGGGACAGGGTGGTCAAAGCAGTTTTAGGAGATGAGTAATTTAAACTATTTTTATATTGCCCATGGAAATGATCAAAGAGAATTTCTAATTGGCCATGGAGGAGATAGGAAAAATTTCAAGAGGAAAGTCTACTTTCATGGAAGAAAACCAACATGATGCTTAATTTTATGTTTTAACTTGCCTGGACTGCAGATGTGCCCAGATATATTAGTTCAAACATTATTCTGGGGGTTTCTGTGAGGTATGTTTGGATGAGACTCCATTAAATCAATAGACTGAGTAAAGAATATTGTCTTCCCTAATGTGTGTGGGCCTTAGTCAGTTGAATTGATAAACAGAATAAAAAGGCTGTCCCTCCCCAAGGAAGGGATAATTCCTGTTGCCTGACTGCCTTTCAACTGGGACATGTTTTGCCTATCCTTGGACTTGAACTGACACATTAGCTCTTTCTGGGTCTCAAGCCTGACAGTGTTCTGACTAGAAAACTATCCCATCTGTTCCTCTAGTACTCAAGCCTTCATACTTGGACTGGAACTATACCACTGAATCCCTCGGGTCTACAGCTTGCCAATTCACCCTGCAGATCTTGGGACTTGTCAGCCACCATAATCATAGAAGCCAATTCTTTACCATATGATATAGACTGTTTCTCTGAGAACTCTGACTTATGTAAGCAGACTCCAAAGAACAATATTTAAAATTTACCTAAGGGAGGAGTTGGATCTGGGGTTCTTGAGCTCAGCTGACCATCAGACCAAACCAGATCAGGCTAAGAACAGGCAGGAATGATGAGCCACACTCTTCACCCTGCTCCCAATTTATCTCAGTTCCAACCCAGCACAAAGGACTATTCTGAAGTCCAAGTTCAGAGAACGGACATGGTTCTCAGTATCTCCCTTTGTCCCTCCCTGCAGTGACGGTCAGAGCAGCTGGTGGGGAGTGACGGATGGGGCTCACGTGGATAGTCAGGGTATGTCCCAGGAACTCTAGGAAAATTCTTGCTGTACTACAATGCACAGTATATGTCCTATTTATTTTTTTAAATTTCAGAACGTTACAGGGACACAAATGTTTTGGTTACATGAACTGCTTTTTCACACTCTGACTCAAAGTTGTAAGTGTGCCCATTGTAAGAAGGGCACACTCACTTGATCAACACCCATATACTCATTTAGTAGCAAATCTCGATGGACAGTAAGGACGTGGGAGGAGGCAGGCATTGTACCTGTTAAGGGTGAATGCGCCCCTCCTCTCCTGCCTCCCCCACCTCCTTACTTTCCATCGAGATTTGCTACCAAATGTGTATATGGTGTTGATCAGTTAGTTCCGATTTCATAGTGCACTTTTTTTTTTCTATTCCTGTGATATTTTGCTCAGAAGAACAGTCTCCAGTTCCATGCAGGTTATTACAAAAGATAATAGAGTTCATCATTTTTATGACCTAGTAGTACTCTAAAGTCTACAGATGCCACATTTTATTAATCTACTCCTGTGTTGATGGGCATTTATTTTTTCACAGTTCCATTGAATCTACCAGTGTTCTCAGAGCAATAGACAGAAAATAGCCAATCACAGGGATTCTTACATCAACATTGTTTTTCCTTTCTTTTTATTCTTTTTTTTCTGTTGTCTTCTGTATTGCATTTTCAATCTTATTTGTAGCAGTTTGTTATTTGTGTATGATTATTAAAAATATAGCCAATCTATGTTTGTGTGACTTAATAAAAGGAAAAAAATATATAGCCATCTATTAAATTTAAAAATAACTGAAACACCGATCCTATACAATCATTCTCCTGCCTGTAATACTGACTATTTTAACCTTAGGAATAAGGTTAATTCTCACTCTTAATATTGAATTCTAAGTCCCTAAATAAAGTAGGAAAACTATTTTTCTTCTTAATTTGATTAGTTTATTTCTCTTGCAAGCAAATGATTTCCCAAGATATTATCATTCTAAATTTTAGGCACAACAATTATGTTGTTTATGGTTTGTCTGTTTCATTTCTTCCTTGGATGCTACTTCATCATAGTGGTGAGCATATTTTGCTTTTTATTTTGTTTTTGTTTTAAATAGTAGAAAGGAAAAAGAGATTGACCAAGGATAGCCACAGCACCATGATGAATAGAACTCTAGGGAGATAGATGAATTAAGGAAGACATTTTAAGGGTGTTTCTGTGTATGTTGCAATTTAATTAAACTTTATGTGACAGTCTTTGCATTTATTTTTAATTTCCATGAGCAATGTTTAATATACCAACTTCTTTATTGCTTATGTTTAGCTAAGTACTATTTTTTCAACCACCCTAGCAGTTGCCATGTTACATATAATTACAGTATAAGCTATTAGATGCAGCTGATAATTTATAGGAAAATGTCCTATAGATAGGGTGACATTTAGAACTGGAGAGATAATTTTTTTGTTTTATTTAGTAATTATCCATGTTTATTCAAGAACACCCTGAGCGAAAGTGTGATCCCATCTCTGTCAAAATAGAAAAAATTATATCTGGGTGCTGTGGCAGGAGCCTATAGTCCTGGCTACTTGGAAAGTTGAAGTCTGAGGATCTCTTGAGCCCAAGAGTTTGAGATTACTGTGAGCTGTGATGATCCACAGCACTCAACCCCAGGATGACAGAATGAGACTCTATCTCAAAAAAATATATATATATATATATCCATGTTTATATTTTAAAATAGAATATAGGTACTAGAATTGCATAGCAAGACTTGGCTGATATGAGATGGATTAGACAGCTGTAGACATTATTTAACTTAATGATGATGTTCCCCTAACTTTAAATATAATATTAATTGACCTAAATTAGTATTATTCAATAGGTTCAGGTACCTTTTTGTAAAAGATAAATCATCTTAATCAATTTCTATAAAATGTATGAATGTGCTGCCATGAATAGTTTTTTTTTTTCCATGTACTGTGAAATATTGCCAAAAGTTTTAACCTTATACTAACCATAAATAATGCTTAAATGATGCTGTAATTTTTGCAATCTGGGGCTATTCACAGATGAATTATTCTGCTAAAGTGATATCTCTACTAGAGTAGTCTTGTCTCATTATCTCATTTCAAGCTGAATGAAGGGGAGGGGAAGTGTTAAGCTGATTCTTACTGTTGCTGTAGCTAAACTATTCCCTCATAAATTTAATATGGTTTGATAAACTAAAAGTGAGATATTTGTAACAGTCTCAAATTTGTTTTAGATGGGAGCATTTCTCATAAAACATGAGATAACATTTTGTATTTGAAAGATATTCTATTACATTCCTAAATAATCCTCTAGAAGAAACTGTATTGACATATTGAATAATTAAAACAAAATTTGAAGCATATTATATTTTATGTATTTGTTATGATGTAATATAAAGGATATGTTTAAGTATATCAGCACATGCACATTCTAAGTTTAAAGTGAAAGCTTTAACTGAACACTAAAAATACAAAGGAAATGCATTATTTAATTTGGAAAGCTTTGAAAGATCAGTCTTATTCCAAATGTTTCCAGATCATGGTGATATGTTAATACAATCTTCCTCCTTAGGGCACAAAATCATTATCTGACTCCTTGGTAATCAATTTATGAAATCTTGAGGCACCACCTGGACCATTCCAAAGGACGCATTGAGGCAGGACGCTCTGCCGACGCACAGTTGGTACACACTGAAGGCGCATTCCGACAACACGTGGGCTTCCTACTTGGCTCTCTCGGGGAACCTGAATTTGGTATTAAACAAGTATATTTCACTTTATTTTAGAAGCTGATGCTGAAAATATGAGAGAGAGAAACTGTAACACAAGGACTCTCGTGTAAGTCACCATCATCTTTTCCTTTGTCCACTAAAATAGTCTCTTAAATGCCCATTCATTGTCATTTCTGCTCTACTTTCAAACAGGAACCAGCATCATCTTTTGGAAAATTGAAATCTGGCTATTTTGTTCTTTGCTTCAAACTTTTCACTTCTTCCCACTGTCCTCTGCATAACGATCAGAGTGCACAGCAAGGTTCTTAAGGTGTTGTGTCCTCGGGCTTCTTAAATCCTTCCTCAGCCTTGCCACCTCCTCTTCTCCTCTTGGTGAACTGCACCCCTCTCTCCTTAACCTTCTTTAAAACCCTGCAAAGCACAGTGCTCCTCTAACCTCCATACCTGCAAACTCCTGTGCATCTTTCTTGTCTCAGTCAAAATACACTATTCTCAGTGAAATCTTCTGTAGTTCTCCACACTAACTTGGAGGTCCTTGTCGTGTGCAGTCAAAAACCTCTATGTTCATTACACTGATAGCCACAGTAATTAACTAGAAATAAAACTATCCATCTTCCTACCTCCTCCAAACCACATGCTTCCCAAGGGTGGGGACATACCTGTCATTCACTTTAAGATCCTAGAATAGTATCTGACATACCATAGGCACTGGATACATATTTGTGAACAAATGAAAGACTTCTAAATAAATTTTAAGTAGGAAATTATTTTTGCATACTTTGCTCATTGAATACTTAATTATGCATTTGTTTATATTTTTTACTCTGCATCATATACCCATAGATACCTTCTAGATGACAGTATCTTTACGATTTTTATCCTTGACTCTCTTTGCTGAATATGACTGATATTCCATTCTAGGCTTGCAACTTTCCACCTGGTACCCTAGGTGGTCGTTGTGCCCATGCTTTAGATTCTTTGAGGGCAGAGTCTAACTTTATATACCTCATGATAGTTTACCTGATAAACAAAAAACACTTACTTTCAATGAGGGAATGTTGTAGAATGAAAGTGTACATAGACTAAATTAATGCCTTTAAAATTCTTATCTAGAATACAGACAAATCAACAAAATCATTTGTTTGTTTAGAAAGAAGTATGAGTGCAAAGAAGTACGAGTGCGTAAGTGAAATATTGAATTAATGTGGAATGAAGTTTGCCTAAGAACTCTCTTCTCAGCTCCATTTTGAAACATGAAAATGGATAAGAGGAAAAAATGTTCCTAAAGATATAAAGTCCACAATATTTATTTTAGAACTCTCCAAAGAAAAAGACCAAAATTTTCAAAGGGCCATCAGGCACTTTTAGTTTTCAGCTTTTCTACCAAGACAGGTATGTTCTGAACAGCACAAGATATTATTTAGACCTGATATCCAGATTGATCCCAGAAAATGTAAGTGCATTTTCAAAAAAGTAATGTATCCATTACTAATAAAATATACAGGATAATGTATTAATCTCACAAGAATAACATGTACTAAAGTATCTGAGTTGATCATATGATTCTAAGAAGCCATTTATATGTAAGACAACCAATGCAAATTGCTTTGTATTTCTGTGTATGGAGGAGGATGGAAGATCTCAGACTATTAAGTTTCTGAACTCATCCCAGGAGAAAATGCATATCTCATTGCTGCATAGCACTACACTCACCTTGAAGTATGCCCCTCAGAAAGCTCTGCACCAATGCCAAGGCCTAGTCCACCCTTCAAAGCAATTTTGAAACTCTTTCTGGAATGACAACCAGAGCTGTTGTCATATTACCTTTGATGCCTTGAGTGTCATCAAAATGTCTTTCCTTTAATATATCCTTTATCTTTGAGTAATGAAAAGTGCCCTTGGGGGCAGATGACGTGAGTACAGAGGGCATTTCAGTACAGTTATTTGTTCATTGGCTAAAACTCTCTCACAGTGCTGTGTGAGCTCTTTCTTCATCAGTAAGCTCCTTCTGGACACATCTGTTCCATCCCAAATTTTCAGGTAAGATTTTCCAACTACGTTTCCATTGATGTCTGCTAGTTCTATTGTGTTTCTCATCATCAGCTGATAATTTTGACCCACAAGTCAATGCATTCTTGCAATGTTTTTGTCAGTTGTGTTTCTTTCTGGCCACCCTGACCCCTTTCATCAGTGATGCTTTCTGTCTCCTCAGAAGCTTGTTTAATCCACCTGTACACTACCATTGTCCTCATGACATCATCCCCATAAACATGGATTAACACGTCCCTGATTTCACTTCTAATCTTGCCAAATTCAACAAGAAACTTAATATTTGTTCTTTGCTCTAATCCAAGCTCTGACATTTTTGCAATGGCATACAAAAAGACAAACCAACAAACCATTAATGAATGCTACACAGCAACACAAACACAGTTGTGAGACACTGATATATCAAGGTTATGAAACCTTATTGAGTTGTTTGTACAGTGCTGCCATCATGTAAGTACATGGCGGCAACACCAAGCACTTCATTTTCAGACCTCGAATACAATACTTATCTGAGACCCTTACTCACCAGTTCCTTCTAAGGGAAATGTTTATAAATGAATTCTCAATTCTATTCTTATTGAAGCAGGGACAAAAAAAAATTCTTGTTTTTGTTTTTAGCAGAAAAGAATGTTATTGTTCATTTAAAAATATTTTAAAATCTAAATTTAAATTTTTAAAAGGAAAAATAAGGATTGCCATTTGTTCGTTGATCGGCAAATTCCTCTATCAACAAAACAGATTATAAACAAACTGAGAAAAGGTGATATACACACATAAGATTTTATTTTTGCCAAGTATATGAGAAAATGAATAGTCACACTTTTCACAAATCTAATATTTCTACTGTGCCCTACTCTGTCAATTCTTTTTTCATTATTCATTACTAAGCTGAGATAGTTAGCGCTATAAGAAATGACTGCCTCTGGTTAGCCCTTAAAGACAAATATGTCTATCTAATAAATATGAGGTCCAGCTTTGGATCAATGAAGTAGGAGCCAGGATTCTTGCAATTAATTCATGAATCTTTGACTGATTTTTCCATAGATCTGGGAAGAGCCACTTAAGCTCTTTATATCTTCCCTTTGCAATGTGAATAACAACACAGCATATGCATTACTGGACCCTGTATGCTTTAATTCTTTGCAAAAGCACTTTAAGATACTTTTATGAGAAATACTATATTAAAACAAATTATTCCTGTTACTCATTTAACTGTTTTTAAAACATTGAGAACCAAGAAAAGGCTAAGTTCATTGCACACTAGGTAAGGGATGTTGGAAACTATTAATATAGTCTGAGTACTCTGAGTAAAACAATTCTGTTCTATAAGCCGTTGTCACTGATTAAGACATGGTCATCCCTTAGTGGATGTGTTTTCATACTTCTCTCTTTGTTGAATCTAACAGGCAGCTTAGTTTCCTGGGTGAAATAGAATAAAAAAGTTCCATTTTTTTTTCTAGCATTTCTTACCTTATAAGCAATTCATAGTCAAATACCCTTCATGTTATTGACTCTAAGCTTGGGAGAGGCTACAGGTTTATAAATCTTATAATTAAACATAATTTCTACTTCAGTTTCCCACTGATTCAATAAAGAAATAAAGTCATATATATTTTTGTAAATATCCAGCCATTAATGAAATCAACATTTCCCTAGTAAGATCTTGTTTATAGTGTATCTTTTCTAATGCTTTTTTTTTTTCAAATATAACTTTTGAGTATCACTTCCTCTCTCCTTGCCATTAATGTGAGATATTTTTATACTCTGCAAATGAAGTCCTTATGCAAAAATCAAGCTGAACTTTCTGATCCCTTATTGAGAACATGTATCCTAACTTTCAAAGACTATAAGGCATCAAGGATGTGTTGGCCACTTTTTTTTCCCTTTAAAGGAAACCAGAAACCTCTTGCCTTAGCCAAGCACACTCATTGATCAGAGGGTTCTCTTAAATTGACTTGTCATCAGAGAAAACTTTATTTTCTTTCTTCCTTCCTCCGTCACTCCTCAATGAAGAGGTCACCGATGGGAACAAGAATTTATCACGAAGAGGCGTTTAGAATTTCTCCTTGGCCTTTTCAAAAAGCTACATCCAAAGCAAGTTCACAAAACCTCACATTTCACAAAGACCAAGTACCTTAAAATAGAAAACCAAAAAGCAGCACAGAATATCTCCTGTAATTTTTTTTTTTTTAAAATCATCTTCAAATATAAGACAATCACAAGAATTTATAGTTTATGAATGATTTCAAGTTTGCCTTTCAGTGGTTTTATTTTCCTGCTGGAAGGGCCATTTGTTTTGAACTACAAAGTTCAGGTCAGGTATTATGGATGTAGTCTTATGAAATAGCATAAATAGACCCAGAATAGACCTGTACTTGCTTAAGAAATGTTTTTAAAAGAGAAAGAGAGAGAGAAAGAAAAGGGAAAAAAATACTACCTAAAGAAACATGGCCTTTTCTGTAGTTGAAGAATTATCCTTGAACTTTTTCTTATGAGTTTTATTTTATTTAGGGCAAGATTTCTTGTTAGTTTTATTTTTCTGAAAGGTCATATTAACTTTTGTAGTGAGGATGCAATGTGGTTATCAGGAAAAGAATTGATTTTAGAAGAATAGATTCAAGAATTAAGGACACATTTTATCAAATGGGGGTGGGAAGAACTAAGCAATTATTTAACAAATATTTTTTGATAACACTTCCACACCTCTGTGTGCTATGTACAGCCCAAAGGGTCAAGATTTTCTGTGGGCTCACCTATTTTATTTACCACTGTATTTCCAGCTCTAGAACAATGCCTGGCACAAGGGCACAGTCAAATATTATTAAATGAATGAATAAATAAATGAATAATTCCCACTACTCTCCAATATCTGAAATAGTAAAATATCTCTTTAATCAAATTAATGTTTCTTACTATTCTAATACATCTTGCATCTAAATAACAACAAATGTTAATTTTTCTGGGCTACTGGTTTTCTTTATTATAAATTACTATTTCAAAATTCTACACTAAGTATTTGTCCACCATCTAAATATTTTTTCTCAGTCATTTTTTTTTATTTTTTTTACCTGTTTCTTCCTGTATGAAACATGTTTAGTATACATATTTTCAGGTTGCACTTAGGTTTTCATATTTCTTCCCAGTATATCTCTTATGATACTGCTATTTGGGATACTCAGCAGCTCCTGAAACCCCATTCTTATCAAAAGACTAACTGGGATGGTTTTTAAATAATATTTCCCCATGTTTACTGTCTTCAATACGTTGTGTGTAGATAAATAACTATATGCTCATATACTTGTTAAAAATTTCTTGTCCATGTATAGCCTGTAGCTAGGAAGAAATAAAAATATCAGAGCAAAGAGAATTAAAATAATGATCAATAGGGGCTGCGCCTATGGCTCAAAGGAGTAGGGCGCTGGCTCCATATACTGAAGGTGGTGGGTTCAAACCCAACCCCAGCCAAAAACTGCAAAAAAAAATAAATAAATAAAAATAATGATTAATAAACTATGAAACACAAATTATCATATTTTTACAAATTAGTGCCATAATCTGGAAGACTATTAAAATTTTAATAGAAACTTAATTTACAATTGCTAAAATTTGGGAAAAGCTTAAATGTCCTTCAACCAAGGAATGGATTGGTAAGCTATGGTATATGTATACAATGGAATATTACTCAGCCATCAAAAACAATGGAGACTTTGCAGCATTTGTACTAACTTGGATGGAGGTGGAACATATTATTCTTAGTGAAACATCACAGGAATGGAGAAGCATGAA
>CAUYON010100278.1:0-25605 GCA_963573935.1 Arctocebus calabarensis | reverse complement strand
TGCCAGATCTCCACTGCTTTTGCCTTCCTCAGGGGGTCCAGAAGTCTCACGCTGTCTCCCTGTGTCCCCAAAGGGATGTTTCTGGGCAGATCTCACCAGCCAGAGATGCCTGAAGTCTTCTCTCCCCAGTCTCACCGAGCCTAGTTGCAAGGAAGCTGTTACTCGGCCACCATCTTGGCTCCTCCTCTAACATAAGTTTTTTTAAGGATAAATTTGTTCAATTTACCCTTTAAAAAGAAATAAAGGGTCAATATTTTTCATGTTCTTATTTCTAGGAGGCTCACTATAATTTATTTTTAACATTCCATATAAATTTATTTCTCCAATGGGGCAAAAAATATTTAATATATATTCCTTTTAGATAGTTTCAGATTTCAATACTCTGAAGCCAAAACTTTTAAAACTTATTAATCTTTGTAACTTTGCCTTCTTGGAATTTCCTATGGTCCTATGGTCTTGAATTTAGTGATGTGAATGGTCTTTTCTTTATCCAGGGATGGGGACCTAGTAATGTGAGCTAGGTTTATCACTCTGTTCCCTCCGAGGAATACAAACTCCTTCTCAGTCCACAAAATGGTCCTTAGTCACTACTCTTTGAATTTCTACTTTGGGGGATGTGATTTATAATCCTGGAAGTTTTTACATTTAGAGGCAGAAAGTCGTTAGTCCAACCTAGTTGGGGAAGGTCTTCCACAAATTCCTAATAATTCGATAATGCAGTGAATTGTTGCATGAAGAAGTAAGTCCTTGTCCGAGAAGTGTGTAGGTACCAGGAGAAATTAATTGCCTGTTTAGTGACTTCAAAGGCTTATAAGATGATAACAAAAATAATATTAGCTAAAATATTTCTTGAACATTTATTCTACACTGGTATTGTGCTAATTGCTCTATGAGGGTATTGTTATGACTAACTCCATATTAGAGGTGAGGAAACTGAGACTTTGAGAATTCTGAGACTTCCACCCGGATACAGGTGAGGGAGGGAGCAGCAGGGCCACCTTCAAGCCCAGGCTCTTTAAATCAGAACTTCATACCTTAAACATTATAGTGTAAATTTTTCTACTGAGCCAACAGTAGTATCTCATTAATCTTCACCCAATTAGTCTAAATTCTATCCTTTAGGGACAACCAGAACATTTTCATTCCTCTTCCTTATTCATTCATGTACCAAAATAATATTTATTGAGTACATTCTAGGTGTTAGATATCATCTTTGAGCTGGCAATACAGCATTAACAAAGCACAGAATTTCTGCTTTCATAGTTTTAACATTCTTATCCCTTAAATTGTTTGAAAAGATACATCACATTAAAGGGGTTTCCTTACACAAATATTCTTACCTTTCAACTAGTCATCATGGGGCAAAGTTTCCAATTCTTATCAACATTGGTAGTTGCCCTCATCTAAAACCACCACAGTTTGTAAATAATTTCGTTTAAAACATAATAACTATACGTGAACATAGCCATCTTCACACTCTGATGGGTCAGAGAGAAAGTAGAACTATTCAAGGAAGACAGTCTGGGTATGGCTTGCCTCTGCTTGTAATCCTCAAACTTCTCTCCAGACTTCTAGAATGGCCCAATTAGAAATGACAGTTTGTGATTTTAAATGATTTAAATTCCATTTATTGTGGAAAGTTTCTTGATTTTAGAGGTGACCTTCAAGTGTCCTTTGGTGCCATGGACAGGTACTGGAAGCTGTCTTGCATTTTTAACTCCTGTTGTCCTGGTATTTGCTGAGAGTTTAGGCTCTGGCTCAGCAGTTACTTGGTAGACTATAGCATCCTCTAGTGGTGAGATTGAAACCTCAAGCCATGTACATTGTGAACATCACAAGAAATTGACCATATTGTTTAGAGTGTCAAACAGCAGTATTTTGCAAGGGTGAAATCTGCTTGCTTGGTTATTTTTAGTTCAATGGATGATCTATTTCCCGTATGAATCAGAATATTGGATGGATCTCAGGCTCTGTTAGTCTAATGCCTGTCTCTCCATTCTCAGTCTGTTAGTCCTCCATGAGCTCAGATAGTCAAACTGCTTTTCCTTGTGTTTTGTTGTTGTTGTTGTTGTTGTTGTTAGTTTTGCAGTTATTTTTTTTCTTTGGGGGCATGTCTTTATTTCTGTCTTATTTTTGTCCCTGCATACAAAGGTAATGAGGTGATTGTGCTTTGGACTTGAAGGCATCCCTGAATTAGAAACTTCACTCTGCTGGATTCTTTGCTGGTTATATTAATCAGGCGATTTCTCTTTTCTAAATTTACTCACAAGACAGGGATAATCTGTGAGAAGACCATGTCTAACCCCCTGTCTACCTTACGAGACACCATATGGAAAATCATGAGATCTAAACTCTTCCACCAGACAGGCAGCTCTAATCTCATGTGTGTAAAACTGTATCATATGTAATAGATACTCAATTAAATCTCAAGGAAACCTAATTTCAGTAAGCTAAGTGTTACATGCTTCAGGACTGAGAATTTTCTAATTATTTCTTAAAATGGTAGTCCAATTTTTTTCACAATTAAACTTGATAAACTGTGTCTTGTCACTTAGTATCTGCAAGAAAGAGGCTTTGGAATGTGTGGAAAGTGGGGGGTGGTAGATATTGTGAGGGAAGTTGTCTGAAATTATGGGATTTCTATACTTTGCAAAACTTGGTCTATTCTGAGTCTTGCCCAGGTTCCCTGCCCCTGATCTAATCAAATGTACCTTTGAATAAATAACATATAAGAACAAGAAGAAAGGTTCAGATGCATTTATTCAGCAATCAGGCCAGCCAGACATTCCAGTGACCTTATGGGGATTCAGAACCTTCATTTCAGCAAGGCTCATTTTTTTGGATGACGATACTAGAGTGATGCAGCATGTAGTAGAGATTGAAAAAAGCTTAAATTTTACTGACAAAGGAATAACTATGGAAGAAAAACAACTTCAATTGAAATAGAGAGGTCTGAGATTTATTGCCATTTCTCTTTCTTTAATTTATTTACTTATTTATTCAATTACCAAATAGTTATTGATTACACTCACATAAATTTAGCATGCAACAGAAAGGAATGATATCTGTCCCTACACAAGTTTTGGATCCGGTCAGGTACTGTAATGAACCCCTGAAATTAATTTTTGATCTATTGCTGTTTCTTGTGTTTATAATGATCCTTCCCTCATGCCTCATTTCCATGTTAGCTGGTGCCTGGGCTGTTGCAGGACTTTCTAATTCATTCATCTTTCTTCTTAGAACTTTTGGAATACAAATCTATGAGATTATGTAAAGGTAAACCATATCTTCAGCCCATATCATACCTGCAAGTTCTAAGCATCCTTCCCTCCATATAAATACCTCTCTTCTGGCCCCCACATCAACTTTCCCAGACCAGTTTTCTCTTCTCTAAACTAAATATTTCCATGGGCACACTTATAACTTTGACCCAAATGGTACAAAAGCGAAGTAAGTAAATAAACCATTTGTACCTTGCAATATTCTGAAATTAAATAAAATAAATTAAAAAATAAAATTCCATCAACCACTTATCTAATTCCAATAATTATCCTTTAGAAGACCACTTCAAGATCTCTCATTTTTCTCACTATCCTTTTCTTGAATACACTGGCTTACAAAAATTCTATTTCTTTCTCCTAGGAAAATGTCTGGCTCCCGTATATTTTTATGTATGCACTTATCTGGACATTGTTGGTATCTCATTTTAAGAGTTCTTCTTTTAGTATTATGCCCGTAATACTGATTTTCAGAACAGTTAGCATAATAAGTCAAACTTCTAAAGAGAGTATAGAAGAGTTGATTGTCTATGGCTATGTTGTACAATAGATTAATATGTTCACTATCCATATATATCTACTTAAATTTAAATTAAAGTTAAATAATAGCAAATATTGAGTTTCTCAGTTGGACTAGCCACGTATAAGTGCTAGTGACTACTATATTGTAGCTAGTAGCTATATACTGGGCACAACAGACATACAGCATTTTTTCTCACTACAGAAAGATCTACTGAATAATGTAATCTATAAATATATATTACCAGTATATATTTACTAAAAGACAGAGAATAAATTATATATTGGATCTTTTGGTCTTGGCATTGGAAATTTTCTGAAATATCAAGGAATTTTCTTGCTTTCTGCTCCCCTTGGATAGAAATAAGAGGTTGGACTTTAACAACACAGTTGTTGAGAAAATTAACAAGTGATTACACAGTTCTTGAGAAAATTAACAAGTGATTACAAATACCTTTTCTGAGTCTTAATTATGAGAAAGAGTCATCACAAAGCAGAAAACAGTGTACTGGATATAAAACTTCAGAATATTAGACTTCTTGGCCCGGGGACCCATTTCCACAATTTGTTAAATTCTGAGAATTTTCTGAAGTTATTTAAAATAGTTACAGATAAGGGTTTGTGTAATAGGAAAGTGAATTTATGCAGTGGAATAATGGAAATGTATGTTGTCATTTGAGCCTCAGTCAAAGTCTTTCATATCAAGTCAATCCCAGAATAACTGATCACTTGTAAAAGCTCTCTTTAGTTTTCCTCATTTCATACTTTTATTTAATTTGAATGCTCTTTCAATGCTGCCAAAATTCAGAACTGCATTTAAATGGAATTATCTTCATGAGTCCTTTCTTGGCCACTTTCAAAAAGAAATCTGTATCTCTACTTCAACCCTGCAACACTTTATTTACACCTTATTTTTTAACATTCATCCTATCTTACAAAACAAAACCACATATGTGCTCATGACCTCTTTTCTCTTGGTCATAAGCACAGTGAGGACAGTGGAGGTAGGCATAATGCTTGACCCACATCAGTGCTCAGTTGCTGAGGGAGAATGAAAATGTGTGACGAATCTACTCTTCTGTGGGACCTAAATCAGATCACCTACTTAGGGGCACTTCAGAATATGAAGTTTTATGGAGGCAGCTCTCCTATCGGCAAATAAAAATGTTGCAAAAATACATTTCTTTTTACCAATTATTCATTTCTGTTTATCCAATTTATTTTGGATATTTGAAGGTTTTAAAATTACTGCTATCACAAAAAATTATTTATTAAACTTAAAGTTATTTTGTGTATGAGCTTTCAGAAAACCTCAAACTACCTACTCTTTTGCTATAAGGAATGTATTCTTTTATACAAGTAACTTTCGAAAATCAGATTCTCATTACAGATAAATAAAAAACAGAAAAATAGAGAGAGTATTCTATTCTTGGGAAAAGTAGTTTTTGTTTCTCTAGTAGTAAGATTCATGTTATCAGTATATTAATTAAAGATTGAGAGGGTTAGAAATCTGAAAATGTGAAGACAACTCACTTACAATATATTTTTTAAAATTTAACTTTTACTTACCAATTTTGTTCACATAATTCACAGTCATTGGAATAAGCTTTTCCATTAGTTCTACAGACAGGATCCCAAATATCAAGGCATTCAGTACCTTCCACACATTTAAGCTAAAAATGGAATTAGATAGAATCATTTTCCATCATTGTCCATTATTTGAGTTTATAGCAACAACCCCAGTATAGTTTTCATTTCCCTGGGCAATACTTTGAATAGCAGGATATCATCGCATATTCCAAGAGAAAGAATACAAGATTGGGACTCAGAAAACCTGGTTTTAAGTAATGCCTCTGCTATTTCCCAGCTATTGACATTGGAAGTTCCTTGATCTCACTGAAACTCAGTCACTTCATTGGCAAAATGGGAATAAAATAATCATTTTCCCACTTAACTCATAGTGCTGTAGTGATGTTTGCATAAAACGAGTAAAATAGTGTTCAAGTTCACAAACACGGCAGGTGCTGGCTCCACTCAAGTCAGTCACACCTTGGGGCATGTTCTTCCTTGACAACTGCAGACCCCAGAAGGTCTACTCTGAGGCATGTAAAGATAGAAGGCATATTGCATTCTTGGAGTCTTCACACTGTAGTCCAGTGACAGTTAATTATCATCAGATGATCTAAGCCAGGCACTGTCCTAAGCACTTCTTATATATTATTCTATTTAAACCTCACACAAGCATTATTGTGAACTTCTTATTATTTTACTCTTTTCTAGGTGAACAAAATAAGGCATAAACCAATAAAATCACCCAATGTCATACAGTCAGGTAATTTTTGAATGCTAAGTTCAAACTCAGTCATTCCAGTTCTTCAGCTTTATCTATTAAACACTTCATTCCATTTGTCTTATCATCACTCGGGTGCAGCTAACATACACTTCTTCTTTCTGGCACAAAAGATGTGTTTTGTTTTTGTTTTCGATTTTTTAGATTGCAGGATCTCACTGTGTTGCCCAGACTGGAGTTTAGTGGCCTAACTAAAAGTCATTGCAAATTCGAACTCCTGATCCAAATGATCCTCCCGCTTTGGTTTTCCAAAATGCTAATATTGGAGGCATGAGCCACTAAGGTCTCTAAAACTTCTTCATAACAATGTTAGAGGTGTAATAATTTATTCATAGACAAATTTTTGGTTTATCAGCTGCCTCTCTCTAAATATAAATGGGACAAGAAGGGAAACCCTTCTTCCATTGGTTTCCAAATTTATTGAAATTACATTGTAAACAAAAGGAAACACAGAAAATTTAGGTTTAGAATGTTTTTCTAGAGGGAGAAACTAGTTTATTATTTTCACTTGTTCACTTGAATTAGAGCTGCACCATGATGACTGTGAGAACTGCACGGCAACCTCATCAAACTGGCTCTGAGGAGGAAGTGCTCCTTGAAGTGGACTTGAGAAGACTCTCACCCAAAGACTTGTTACACAGATAAGACTGGCATAGATTTTTTAAAAATAAAAGCAAACATTCACAGCAAGCATTATACATGCCTCAGAACTTGCCTATGGATCAATGAGCTGATCCATCAATATAAGCCCATGGGGGAAAATGGCTATGCTAGTTGTATTCCCATAGGTTAAGCTTCTCTAGTGTTCATACTCCTCATCTTAACTTCAGGCTGAGTTAAAAGATGACAGATAGACTGTGCTTTGGTTGGATCAAATAGTTCATGCCTAAGAAATAATAAAATTCTCTTTACCTCTCTTCTTCGTAACTCAACTTCATAACTGCCTAGGAGACATAAATCATATATGTTATGCTGGAGCCTCAATGAGAGGAGCCAGATCTATTATTATTTAGAATTTTCTGCTTTTATTGAGCAATGTTATTTCTCTGCTGTCCTCTTCCACATCTCCACCCTGATGATTTCTGTCCTCAATGATGTCTGAATTGTTTTCACTACTCTTTGCCTGCTGAAACCATAAAGAAATTAAGTAAAAATCTAAGTATGATCAAAGTATCTCAATTTGGTATTTTAGAAATGTTCATCAATGTCTTTGAAAAAAAAAACTATGTACTTATTACTTGAAATTTATCTAACACTGCGCAAATATCTTTTGAACGTTCACTAACATTCTCACAAGCATTAGTTACCAGACTTTTAATTTCACAAAGAGTGAGATATAAGGATCTTTATAGCAATTCACAGAAGAAGGTACAGAGAATTTGCATAACTAGGTCTGAAACAGTTATCATTTTACACTCAGTAACCAGGTCTTCTGATGTAAAAATTAAGTATTGTTAGAATAACGGAGCTCTTTTGCCAAATCATCAACTCTCAAAAAGCTATTTCCCACAGTTGCATGCCACTGAGTACAGGTCCAACTTGTATCTTATGAACTTACAGATCATCAAAATAGTCATTCTCCACCTCCCAGATTATAGCAGACACTAGGTAGCAAATCAAAATAGTCATTCTCCACCTCCCAGATTATAGCAGACACTAGGTAGCAAATGACACTAGGTAGAATTGTCAGAGAATTCATTAGAAATAAAGGAAATGAATCTGGTATCTCCCAAAGGAAAAAAGTTGATGAGATTTAATTTTATCATCAACAGTCACTGAGATGATCTAGTTAAGGAGGTAACTCTTTTTATTTGAATGTGGTGAAATATAGTGAGGCTTCTATGGGCATGGTGATGATCCCCTGACATGGTCAGAATCTGATGCTGTTGGGGGCCCATTGGATTTCAGTGTAGTTGAAAACTTAATGAGCATATTCTCACAGAGTCATCTGTTTGTACTGATTAATATGCAGGAAGAAAGAAAAATGGACCACTGTTTCCATGAATGTTTAGCAAATACAAGAAACAATATTCTTATTCATCATTAAGATTCTGCTCCAAGGAGGACTCTTTGGTAGATTAAAGATGAAGTTGAAGGTGTTAACCATTTACAAAGATAGAAAGGTACTGATCTTAATTCCATGGTGTCAGAATTGTCCACATTGTCAAGATGAAGTTTGTAGATATATGTACATCATATATTCAAGCAGAATATTTTTCCTCCAAAAATTCTGCAGGAAAAATTACTTTTTAAATAATGATATGCCTTTTATACTAGGTAACATGAAGATATAGATAGATAGATAGATAGATAGATAGATAGATAGATAGATAGATAGATAGTCTAACTTTGTTGCCCTCGGTAGAGTGCTGTGGCATCAAAGCTCACAGCAACCTCTAGCTCTTGGGCTTAGGCGATTCTCTTGCCTCAGCCTCCTGAGTAGCTGGGACTACAGGCGTCCACCACAACGCCCAGCTATTTTTTTTGTTGCAGTTTGGCCGGGGCCAGGTTTGAAAACACTACCCTCAGTATATGGGGCTGACATCCTACTCACTGAGCTACAGGGGCCGCCCAACATGAAGATATTCTAATCAGCTTTATACAGTTCCACGAGAATTTAAAACCTTTAAATTGCACAGAGATATTTCTAAAATTAGAAGGATATTTACAGCTAAAATATTTTCACCATTTTTTCTCTACCATATAAAGGTAGAATTCTTTTTTTTTTTTCATTTTACATTCAAAACTCTTCTTTCTGTAATTATCATCTATTGATTTTATTTTATCTCACTGGAACCAGAAGTTAATGACCAGACTATACCCAAACTTCACTGGTAACATGCTCAGCGAGGCAACAGGTCAAAATGGTTTTCACTCACATTTGGAAAAGAAGCAAAGATCCTACCAGATACTTGAAAACACAAGTCCAAGACAGTGAGAAGAAAGATGGTTGTTACCTTCATGTGAAGTTCTGTGTCAAGAGGTCAATGAAAACCTGCACAGAACTTACTACCACTTTTCAGAACCCTAGAGCTAGAAGGGTCATATAAGCAGGTGCAATAATGCCCCACCCACTGTGCCCCATCACAGGTCTCCTTGATTATTGGTTAATTCTGTGTCATAGTTGAGCCTCCAGGCTAGGAAACCTGAAATAAGAAAGGTGAAAGGAGCCAGGAGAGTCTGAAATGTGCAAGGCCAAGATTCTGTCAGGAAAATAGTTGTGGTGGGATGAAAATAGTTTGTTTGATCCCTAACTGCCTGTGTAGTTATGAGAAGGCCCTTCCCTCCTTGAGCCCGTTTCCTCATCTGTGAGGTCAACTCAAAGCTAGCTTCTACCGTGCAGTTCCGGTTAGCTGGGTGGCTATGGATAGCGAATAGAGCCTCTCCATTCTGTATTCCTTTATTCTGATCTTTCCCTCTAATTCTTCTTTCTCTTTTCTCTGGTTTTCTGTCAGCTGTTCAGAAAACCTAAAGTGGCTGATAGAGGGGCAGGTACAGGGAAGGAGGACTCAGATCCTTAAAGTGTGTACTGTGGAGTGAGCATGTGCTTGCTGGAGTACTTAGTAGCTATTTATTCTTGGAAAGTTGGTTCACTTTTGCTATGCCTCCTTTAATTTTACCTGAAAATTGCCATAAAAATAGTACCCAACTCAAAGTGTTCATCTTGGTATTGTGCATCTATGTACTGTATGTTTTTAGGAGACAATTCTCAATTCTCTATCATGTTCTTCATGTCTTATGAGTAAAGGCACTGATGGCCTTGGGGACAGACTCTTTTTGAGGTCATTTATATTAAAAAAAATACCCTTGTAAAATCAAATAGTGTCCCTCTGGAGCAAAATCGGGTTTTCTTAAAATCTAGTTTATTAGAAATGGTATTGTCTTCCAGGGTAAGTTCAGATGAGTTGACTGACTTTTTTAAAGGATTTGGGATTTTAAAAGCTTGGCCTCCTTTTCCCTGTAGACACTATGTTTTCTATGCAGGTGTCACTGGGTGCTGCTTACAAAGCCCAGTGGAAATCAGAGCCTAGAAAACAGAATAAATGTTGACACTCTGGCTATTGCTATGGAATAATTAAGTCCTGTGTCTCTGACCCAGGGGTCTGTGTTTTCTGCCAGCATCCATTCTCCTGTGGCAATGTAACTCCTAAGTTAAAATTTCAGACTCTTCTTTTGTCTTGACAAGAACTGTAATAATCTCTTGGGAAAGATTCGTGAATAAAAATTTCAAAGTCTCTGTCTTCACAGAGATTCAATATCATCTTAGTTGGGGGAGAAAGACAACAAAAAACTAACAAATGGTAGAAAATCCATCAGATTCTGAGAATATCATGGAAAAGAGAATAGAGAGGTGAAAGCTGCTGCAAGATTACAGAGATACTTATTATAGAGTTATCAGAGAAGTTCTTGCTCATCATGTGACCTTCAAACAAATACATGAAAAATGCAAGGAGTTGAACCACATGAAAAACCAGGACCCATGCCTTCAGGACAGAGAGACTGGCCATTGCCAAGACTTTGAGGAAGAATTTGGGTTGATATGCTTGAGAAATATCCATAATAACAGTCTAGCTAGATCAAATGTTAGAGAAAGAAGTGGGAAATGAGATAAATATGGCAGGAAGATCCTAGACCATGAAGTGCCTTGCAGGCCACAGTAAGGACCTTGATTTTAACCAAAGGGAAAAGCTTTGCAGATGGTAAATGCCTTGTTGACATCTTCATCTGGATATCCTATAGGTGCCTCAAACCTGATACATCAGATCCTACTGTCTGAAACATGCATCACAATATTTCTTCTTTTTGTTCTTCCCACTGCTTCTTTTCTTTCTAGCTAAATGTGTAACCCAAAAACTCAGTATCCTCCTAACACTTCTTCCTCTCCTTTCCACATACCATCTTCCACACTTACTTTGTTACAAAGTTTTCTGAGCAATATTATATCCCATAACACCATAATAGTTGGGACTGTAACACCCCTCTGACAGAACTGGAAACATCCTCTAAACAAAAACTAAACAAAGATACAAAGGATTTTAATGTGATCCTAGAACAAATAGGATATATAAATATATACAGAACACACCATCCCAAAGCTTAAGAAAATAGATTTTTTTATCAGCCCATGGTATATATTCCAAAATAGACCACATCCTAGAGTACAAATCAAGCCTCAGCAAAATTCAAAGAATAAAAGTTACACCTTGTATCTTCTCAGACCACAATGCAATAAAGGTGGAACCCAACTCCAACAAAAATATTCAACCCTGCAAAAAGACATGGAAATTAAACAACCTTATCCTGAATGATAGTTGAGTTTAGGAAGAGATAAAAGAGAAAATCATTAAATTCCTCATTCATAACAACAATGAAGACACGAGTTACTATAACCTGTGGGATATAGCAAAAGCAGTCTTAAGAGGGAAATTTATCACACTGGACCCCAAAATTTGAAGAACAGAAAGGGAACTCATCAACAAACTCATGAACCATCTTATGGGATTGGAAAAAGAAGAACAATCTAATCCCAAAACCAGCAAAAGAAAAGAAATAACTAAAATTAAATCTGAGATTAATGAAATTGAAAACTAATAATCATTCAGAAAATTAATAAAACAAAAAGTTTGTTTTTTGAAAAAATAAATAAAATTGATAAATCTTTGTCCAGATTAACTAGAAACAGAAAAGTAAAATGTCTAATAACCTCAATCAAAAATATACAAATGTGACTTAATTATAATGAATAGCTTTTGCACATGTAAAGGCACAACAATTAAAGCAAATAGGCAACTTTCAAAATGGGGAGATGTATTTGCATATTACCAATCTGACAAAGGCTTGATAACTGGGATGCATTGAGAACTCACATTAATCAACCAAAAATGAGCAAAATTTCATCTATCACTGGGCAAGAGACAAGAAAACAATCTTCTCTGAGGAAGACAGTTGAATGGCCAACAAACATGACAAAATGCTCGTCATCCCTAATCATCAGAGAAATGAAAATCAAAACCACCATGAGATATCACCTAACCCCAATGAGAATAATCCACATCACAAAGTCCAAGAGTTCCAGATGCTGGCATAGGTGTGGAAAGAGAGAGGGTCCCTTTTATACTATTGGTGACACTGTAAACAAATATAGCCTCTATGGAAGTCAATATGGAGAATCCTCAATTCAAATTAGACCTCTCATTTGACGCTTCAATCCTACTACTAGGCATCTACACAGAGGGAAAAGATTCTTTTATCAAAAAAAACATTAGCACTAGAATGTTTACTACAGCTCAATTTACAATCACCAAGATTTGGAAACAATCTGAATGCCCATCAACTCAAGAATAGATTAATAAGGTGTGGTATTGTATGTATATCATGGAGTCCCATTCAGCTGTATGAAAATATGTTGACTTTACATCTTTTGTATTAATGTGGATGGAGTTGAAACAAATTCTTCTTAGTGAAGTATCACAAGAATGGAAAAGAAAGGATCTGACGTACTCAATTTTATTATGACACCAGTAGATGATCTAACACACACCCAAATAGGAGAAAGACTTAATTCTATTCAAGTTTTGAGGGGAGGGGGAATAAGTGAGGGGTTGCTGTGCTTCCAATTACAGAGCACAAAGAAGGGGTGTATGGGACACCTTGTAGGTGTGGGACATAACTACAAAAGGAACTCAACCTAACAAACTCAAAAATGTGACCTGGTTTTTTATACCCTCACAATAACCAGAAAATTTTATGAATGGGAAGAAAAAAAAGCAATGTTCTTTTTCACGTGTCTCCAGAAACATGAGCCAGACCTAACTCTCAGAAGTTATGTGACCTTTCTTACATAAACAAGGTTTTTCCCAGCAACTAAATGTAATCAAAGATGACATTTACTTTGCAATATAGAGATCCTTCTGGCAACGGTTATATTCAATTTATTTCAGGTAAACAATATAAATCTCTAATGTTCCCTCCTAGAGTAAGGAAGAGAACATTGATAATCTGATAAGAGATGGTAAAATCAGTGTCCTAAAAGAGTCAACAATCATGCTTTCCGTTGTGTTCCATGCACTCTTGGTCACACTTCCTTCATACCTTATCCCTGAACATTGAGGACATGTGTATGCCTGCCTGCCTTTCTCTGGACCTGAGCTCCCTAGAACGCAGAGTCTACCTCTTCTTTTTCCCACACCTAACAAATAAACAAACACATAGCAGGAACTAAAACAGTGAATGTCTGGGCCAAGAAAAACTGTGTTTATTATTATTCAGGCTTCTAGAGACACATGAAACAAGCCTATTTTGTTTTTCTTAAAATACCTCATTATGTACCTGAGAGCAGTGACCCATTTTTCTCTCTCCAGGACATTCTGGGTCTTCTCTTCCATCTAAACATGATAAGAATGAAATGTCCTGAATTGAGATTTGGGGTTTAAAAAACAAGAAGCAACTCAAGGGAAAATGTCATTCAATGTGAGGGATCAGCTCCTCTGTCTGCTCTTTCTTGCTGGCCACAAGCTTGCTGGCTTTTAAGGTCACTCTGATTTCTCACAGCTTCATTCTTTCTCCCAAAATACCCAAGAGCTTCAAAGGAGCAGAACTGAGGATTCTAGAACAAATGCAGGTTTTTGGTGAGCACTCTGGCTGGGATTGGTGAGCACTCTGGCTGGGAATGAGAAAATCTGTCTCTGTGCTTTTAAAAAAGATAAATATTATACACTGCAGTATTTTTCCTAGAGCAGAACCTGACCACTCCTAACAATCGTGAACATACTTCCATTCTTCAATGATTCAGAAAATATATATCCAATAAAAACTAGCTTTTGCTAATTAGTATTTGTGATAAGCACTATATTTGTTTATGTGGCAGCCATAAGGATACATAAAAAAAATTATGGCCCTAAATTGGCTTTAAACTTCTTAGGGGGATATAAATTTGTGCACAAATATATACAACTCTAAAAATATCTTTGCATGGCAGAATCTATGGAGTAGCTTCACTATTACACAAGGAAATGCCACAGATGTGTCCTAAGGTCCTTCGCATTTTAAAGGAACTTTGGAAAAGACTCAGATACTCAGTGGAACTACTATAAAGTTCTACATGAAAATATACATGCAAAAAAATAAAGTGAGTGAGAATGTCTGGCTACTTATCAAAAATGAAGGGAGACAACTGGATGTCAAATAACCTCTAAATAATTGATCAGTAATGAGCCCCCCAAACTCTGAGTCTGTTCTGTTCTGTTTTCTCATTCCCATTGAAATACCCTGCTGTGCCCCATTCATGCTACTCTTCACAGAAATTCTGTCTGATGTTTCAGATAAACTTTCATTCTAAAAACTTTCATTCTAACAGTTCTCCTAGTATTAACTGATTCATGATTCCAAAGAGACTTGAGATAAAATATCAAGGAGTATTAGTAAATCATTAGGAGGAAGTTAGGTCTCTGCCATTAGATGTGCTCAGATTGAAACTAGAATAGTTCATGACAAGGGTGGTCATTTAAGTAGAATTCACATCAATATAGGGGGATGCTTAAGAGCACTGGTACTCATGCTGTAGAGGACAGAATCTGATCACTGATTTTGCATTTTGCTATCTACATAACAGGCAAGTTACTTTACCTCTCTGAGCCTCAGTTTTACCTTATTATAAATAGATAAAGGGATAGAAACAATATAATAGGGATACTGTGAGGGGTAAGGTTGGTCATCTACATCTGTGGATTCCTCGTCCTCAGATTCAACCTACCACCAATCAAAAATATTTGAAAAATTAAGAAAAAACAATATGACAGAAAAATACTACAAATTTTAAATATATGTGGTATAACAACTATTTACATAGCATTCATATTGTATTAGGTATTAAAAATTAAACTAGAATTGGTGTTAAGTATGTGGGAAGATATGCATAGGTTATATGCAAATACTATGCCATTTCATATAAGGGATTTGAGCTTTCCTGGATTTTTGGTATCCACCAGGAGCTACAGATGCAATCCCCCAAAGAGACTACATTATAAATATTTCTTTTTTCTTTTTTTTTTTTTTTTGTTGCAGTTTGGCCGAGGCCGGGTTTGAACCTGCCACCCTCGGCATATGGGGCCGGCGCCCTACTCACTGAGCCATAGGTGCCGCCCAAGACTACATTATAAATAATGTATGTAAAGTGTTATGTAGATGGCAAAGGTAAAATCTGAAATATAAGAAGGTTTCAATGAATTATCTCTGCAATTATTATTGTTTTTATTTTGATGTAACAGATGATTAAAGAGTCTAGTTAGCTTGAAGATCACTTTTAATTCAAGAATGTTATGATTTTTTGACTGATTCAAGGATCATGGGGAAGTTTCCCCCAGTATTGGGTAATTAGGCCCAAGATAATGTCAGAACATAATCCTTTGTATTCTGGTCTCTTTGTGGTATTCAAGTCTTCTCTTAACTGTTTCTCTATATGTAAATATTTCCATGGCCTTTAATCTGAAGTAAAATCTACGATTTACCCTGGTCATTTTATATTACCTCATTTAATTTTATTTTCATCATACCAACTACCATTAATGGAAATTTACTTAGAGAATTATTTTATTATTTGATTTATACACCCACAGTCATGCCATTGCCAGCTCTTGAGAATAGAGTCCTTGTGAATTTTATACCTATTTGTATTGGTAGAATTGGTAAAGGCTGGGACATATCATGCATCATTTTTTTCTTAATAAATTAATAAATAAACATATCCCATGGGAAAAGGTGTATATATCTACTTTTTAAGTTCTTACCCAAATTCCTTCTTCTTTGTGAGTCTGTCCAAACTCTCTATTAAAACTTGTACACTGGCTCTCTCCTCATACTCAAAGACAACCTCTTTCTTACTTTCTAATGTAGAAAAATAATAACCTCCTCACTTATGTAAGGCACAAACAACTATTTTTCCACAGACATACACAGATTATTTCACCTACACCAATTTCATGAGTTGAGCCTCTCTGTGGGATGATGGTCTCTAAAGTAGTAAAGAATATGCCTATGGACTCAGCCAGACCTGCTATTGAATACTAATTCTGACAGATGCGGCCTCAAGTGTGACCAGTAAGATTCTTAGCCTATATAACTTTCCTTCTCACCTCTGTTAAATGGGGATAATAACAGTCCCTAATGTGTTTGTCCAGTATCAAATGAAATAATGGAATTTTGCACAGTTCTTAGCACATAAGCATTTTCTTTCATTATTATTTTGTTTTTAATCACATTGTAAAATGTCTGAAAGGTTTTGAGATTTCCTTTTGGTAAATGTATGCTGAAACCATTATTGTTATTGTCATTTGACTTCTCTTATACATTTGGGCTTTACCCAAGTTGGAGGAAAATTAGTCTTCAGGCACTGGTGGTCTCTAAATATGGTAAATGCTTGATTCAGATATTTTCAAAGGATAGATTTCCAAATGAGCTGAGTTTAGTAAAGCCGCAGTTTTGCTCTTCCAGACTAACCAGTGCCTAGTCGATGGGCTATTGATTTCAGAGTCTCTGGGGATGCAGCATTCACCTTGACCTTCCTGGACCTGCTAGAAGCAAAGTGGCAGTTTGCTGCTCTGCTGGCCCTGGCTAATAGGATGTACTAGAACAGCTGCCATGCAAAGTCTGTTCCTTTGATGTCAGTTTCAGGTTCCCTGGGGTTGCAGAGTTCATCTCACCCTTTCCTGAACTTGCCTAAGGCAAAGGGTGCTTCATTTATTTGTTGCACTCTCAGCAGGTCTCTAGGCCACAGAGCTGCTAGCTCAACCTGGCAATTGTCACTCCCAGACACTCCAAAACAATAGGCTTGCCACATTCCCTCTTGGACCTGCTAATTGAGAGGCTTCATGCTGCTGTCTCACAGTTCCAGACCCTCTTTGTACATCTGTTCCCAAGTTCAGCTCCCTTTATGCTCTATAGAGGAAATGCTTGGTTTCCAGTTACCAGGGGTAGCTCATAACACCCAAAACATGATCCAATCCCCAACCCCCACTCTAGTGGAGGAGCAGTGTGGCTCAACCAAGACCTCAGGCTGGCTTCAGCTACTAGCTGATCCCCACTGCACCCACCCACTGGTTCTGTAGTTCTACACAGATGTTAGTTGGGTCTCAGTCAGGCCCAGCAGCAGCCTAAGACTCAACCCACCCAGAACCAGCAGAGTGAATGCAGTGCTTGAGCACTCCACTGTTCCTTGAGGAAACCCCAGACTTGTTATCTGTGACTCCCTTTCACCTGCTTGCGAGGAGTTTCCACTCCCTTTCTCTTTCTCTCTCTCTCTCTCTCTCTCTCTCTCTCTCTTTTTCACTCTGAATCTTCTTCCTCATTGCCTCTTTGCACTTTCATGCTGCTATTTCTATAAAGAGTAGTCAAATAAAGGCAGCTGCCTGGAACTTTCCCCAATTTCCTTAGGAATGGCAAGTCTGGTGGCTGCTTCCATCAGCCATCTTATACCCCTCTTAGTCACTTTTGATTTGTTTAAAAGCAAAATCTATATTGTTCCTTTTTTCTGCAAACATCATTTTATTCTCTACATGTTTGATATTTTTAGCTGAAAGTTAGCTACTGTTTAAATAATAAAACAAAGGAAGTTGTTGGCAGTGCTAGAAACTGCAAAAATAAGAGTTTTGCACATTTGTATTTAATTTTCCCATTTACTATGCAAATAAATGTTATTTCTGCATAGTTGGAATAACCTAATGTTTTGTAAAGAATAAATTTGGTCTATTTGTCCTTTAAATAGAAATAAAGGGTCAATATTTTTCATATTCTTATTTCTCAGGAAGCTCAATATCATTTCTTTTTAACAAAATGTTTAATTCAATAAAAAGAGGGCAAAAAAATATTTTTTAAATATACTATTCCCTTCGGATAGTTTCATATTTCAAGTACTCTGAAACTAATAACAGAAACTATAAAAATGTATTTATCCTGTGAATGTGCCCTTTCAAATTTCCTATAGTACTGTGGTCTTGCATTTAGTGGTTATCATTGTCTTTTCTTAATCCTGAGATCGGGAACTAATAATGTGTGCTAGGTTTGTCACCCTATTCCTTCCTAAGACTACAAAACTTCTCATTCCACAAATAGTTCTCAGTCATTATGAATTTCTACTTTGGAGATATCTTTATAATTCTGGAGGTTTTTAGAGTAAGCAGCAGAGAGACTTTACTCTGATCCTGTATCCAGTTAGGGAATATCTTCTACAAAATCCTAATAATTTAATAATGTAAAGCTCTGTCACATGAAGAAGCAAATTCCTGGGAGGTGGAGGCAAGATGGCCTATTCGAGCCAGCTTTCTGCAGAGGCTCCCATCCAGAAGGAGAGTTAAAGGACAGAAGTTTAGCAAGAAAGCTGATGGTTCATATCTGAGCTAAGAGAGAAGGTTGAAGAATGCACATCAACTCTGCTGAGGTGAGCTGCGACCCCAAGGATACAAACAAAAGGTACAAAATCCATAGCCAAATGGATAGGAATGCCCTCCACCATGAGAACAGCTCACAGTATACTCCATACAAGCAAGTGAGAGGAGTTCGAATATCCTCCCATTTTATCCCACAGGAGAGACCCTCTCAAAACTGGACCTCCTTCCCCTACTAGGGTGCAATGGCAGTCCCCTGCCAGGCATAAAACTGTATAAAACTGTATATATTCTCTACCTGCAATTTTGAACTCCCAGCACTCCCCTTCACTCTCACCCAGAGGTCTGGAAGCCTGTCCCCTATGGAGCCCAGATACTTGGGCATTTTCTCAAGAGCTGTGAATGAGACATGGTCTGTTGCTGATCTGTGCTGATTCTCTGACACAGGAGAAAGGAGAGGATGCTTAACTGAGAGGGAACCGGCGAGGAGAGACGTGGCAGCAGAAACAATAGGGCTCACACCACTGGGGATATTTTGAAAGGACACACCCAGTCTCTCTGGGCAACCATAGGAAGCCAGGCATCTTCTCCCATGGCAGCCACTGGAGGAACAGTTCTCAGATGGAAATTCAAGATCCAGGAATAAAGGGTATGCCTGAGGCAGTACCAACTTGGGCAGAGTGTGGGGACTAGACTATGCTGTGCAGAGATGGCAGACTCTCAGTGTAGGGCTGACCCAGAGAACTGCTTCATTGAGCCTCAGATGCACTCAGCCTCCAGGGGATCATAACTGAGACAAAGGCGGGTAGGCAGAGACTGGAACTGACAGCTAAGCCTGAGTTCTGACCATGTCCACCCAAACACAAACTGCAGCCAAGAATGGGCAGCAGCACAGACAGGACTGAGTTGCTCAAAAAGTGTCTGATTTGCAGGGGAATCTAGAAAGGGGAGTACAGAAAAAAAAAAATCTGTGAAGTAGTTCTGTTCTGTCAGCAACATCAATCAGGGGCATGGCTGGAACTGAGTGAACCACCCCAGCCCCCATTAAGCACCTGAGGTTATCTGGCCTCACATCTTCCTACTGAATAGTGACAGAGAGTGGTGGCTTGGCTGAGGAGACATAGATCTCTCTGTGACTCAGGCAGGCACAAACCCCTGGAGCATCTGCTCATTGGAGGGAACTGGATCATAGCCCTGCAGGGTTAGCAGGGACTGGGTGTAACAGAGGTGCAAGGTTGGGAAGGAGGCATCCTTCCCTGACTAATTTGTTTGCTGGGTGGGTCCTTCTGACCTCAAGGAGCTCCAGAGTGAGTCATACTTGAACTGCCAGAAGACCCCTCCTAGCTAGTTACCAGAGACCATTTGACCATTTGATCACCTGAGACCAGTGCTGACTGGAACAATTGATTTGGACCTCTTGAACTGTGTCAATCACCCAAGGACTATCCAAAGTGGTACCCTGGGTGTGTGATTGTGGGAAGGTTTGATTTTCCTTCTCCAATTGTTGCCCTGGGGGGGGCAGGGTGACTTAATTGCTGGTATTTCTCCACAGCTGAGATTTCAGGAAGAGTAACTGATTCATAGGGTAAGACAGAGCCCAGCTGAAAATAAGACAGAGCCACTTAGCCCCACCACAACAAGAAGGTACTCAGTTTCTCAGGCCATAGCACAGTACAGGTCCTTGGC
Source organism: Arctocebus calabarensis (assembly GCA_963573935.1). Classification (NCBI taxonomy): domain Eukaryota; kingdom Metazoa; phylum Chordata; class Mammalia; order Primates; family Lorisidae; genus Arctocebus; species Arctocebus calabarensis. The sequence continues at coordinate 5,395 of CAUYON010100278.1, read as the reverse complement.
AAAGCTCTAGGGGTAGAGGTACAGATGCAGTCCCAGCTTTTGGGCAAAGGACTTGCCAAACACTAATCCTGGAGCCCCCAACCCAACTTTTCCATATATGCTCATCTAACCAAATGGTGTAAAATAATCATGGGGTGAAATCAACAGAAAACCTCTGGTAAGAAGAATAACCAGAGTAGAGCAACCCCCTCAAGGAAAAATTTGGCAGACACAACTGAAGATCCCATTCATAAACAGATGGCTGAGATGTCAGAAACTGAATTCAGAATTTGGATTGCAAATAAGACCAATAGAATACAGGTAAAGTTGGAATTAGAAAATCAAGGAGCACTTCAAAAGTTGTCTCAAGAATTCAACAAATTCAAAGACAAAATCACCAAAGATTTTGACACATTCAGACAATAATTTGTAGCCCTTGAAGATCTCAGAAATACAGTAGAATTCATAAGTAACAGAATGGAGCAAGAGGAAGAAAGGATTTCTGACATTGAAGACAAAGCTTTCCAATGCTCCCAAACTCTCAAAGAGGAAGAGAATTGGAGAGCAAAAATGGATCATTCTCTCAGAAAGTTCTCAGATAATTCAAAGAAAACCAATATTCGCCTTATAGGGATCCCTACAGGTGACAAAGTGGTTTTGCAAGGCACAGAGGCTCTTCTTCATAAGATTATGGAAAAGAACTTTCCAGAAATGCCAAGAGTTTCTGAAATTCAGATAGAAGACAGTTTCAGAAGCCCAGCATGACTCAACCTGAATAAGACAAACCCCAGGAACATCATAATAAACTTCACTAAAGTTAATATGAAGGACAAAATTCTGAAAGCAGCCAGATGTAAAAAAACCATAACCTACAAGGGGAAGAACATTAGAATGACTACAGATCTTTCTGCTAAAACCTTTCAAGCTAGAAGAGGGTGGTCAGCGAATTTTAATCTCCTAAAACAAAATAACTTTCAACCCAAGATCCTGTATCCAACTAAACTGAGTTTCATTTATGATGGAGAAATTAAATATTTTAGTGACATTCACATGTTGAGGAAATTTGCCATAACTAAACCAGCTCTCCAGGATACTCTCAGACCTATCCTCTGCAATGACCAGTGCAATCCTCCACCACAAATGTTAACTCACTCAGAAACTTTTGATCAAATTCCAACTTGTACAGTGGCAAAAGCATTAAAAATGTCATTTGAAATGTTGGACTTTCAAAAAACTCCGTACTCAAAATTCTACTAGGCCTATCAATATTCTCAATTAATGTGAATGCTTAAATTGTCCTCTAAAGAGGAACAGGTTGGCTGATTGGATACAAAACCTCAGGCCAGATATCTGCAGCATAAAAGAATCTCATCTTACCTTAAAAGATAAATATAGACTCAGGATGAAGAGATGGTCGACTATATTCCAGGCAAATGGAAAACAGAAAAAAAGCAGGTAATTCTTTTCTCAGATACAATAGGCTTTAAACCAACAAAAGTAAGGAAGGATAAGGATGGACACTTTATATCTGTTAAGGGTAATACTCAATATGATGATATTTCAATTATTAATGTTTATGCAGCCAACCAGAATGCCCCTCGATTTATAAAAAAAACTCTAACAGACATGAGCAACTAGATTTCCTACAGCTCCTTAATAGTCAGAGATTTTTAACACACCTTTAGCAGTGTTGCATAGATCCTCCAATAAGAAGCTAAGCAAAGAAATTTTAGATTTATACTTAACCGTTCAGCATTTGGACTTAACAGACATCTACAGAACATTTCATCCTAACAAAATTGAATACAATTCTTCTCATCAGCCACGGAACATACTCCATAATCAATCACATCTTAGGTCACAAGTCTAACCCCAGCAAATTTAAAAGAATAGAAATTATTCCTTCCATCTTCTTGGTTCTTGGACTATCATGGAATAAAAGTTGAACTCAGTAGCAACAGGAATCTGCATACTCATACAAAAACATGGAAGATAAATAACCTTATGCTGAATGATAGATGGGTCATAGATGAGATTAAGAAGGAAATTACCAAATTTTTGGAACAAAACGACAATGAAGACATGAATTATCAGAACCTCTGGGATACCACAAAGGCAGTCATCTAAGAGAAATTTATAGCACTGAAAGCCTTTCTCGAGAAAACGGAAAGAAAGGAAGTTAACAACTTAATGGGACATCTCAAAGAACTAGAAAAGAAAGAACATTCCAATCCTAAACCCAGCAGAGGAAAAGAAATAACTAAAATTAGAACTGAATTAAATGAAATTGATATCAAAAGAATTATACAACTGATCAATAAATCAAAAAGTTGGTTGTTTGATAAGTTCAATAAAATAGATAAACCTTTGGCTAAACTAACCAGGAAAAAAAGAATAAAATCTCTAATTTCATCAATCAGAAATGGTAAAAACAAAATGACAACAGACTCCTCAGAAATTCAAAAAATCCTTAATGAATATTATAAGAAATTTTATTCTAAGAAATATGAGAATCTGAAGGAAATGGACTAATACTTGGAAGCACACCACTTTCTAAGACATAGCCAGAATGAAGTAGAAATGTTGAACAGACTGATAGCAAGTTCTGAAATAGCATCAACAATACAAAATCTCCCTAAAAAGAAAAGCCCAAGACCAGATGGTTTCATGTCAGAATTCTACCTAACCTTTAAAGAGGAACTACTACCTATATTACTCAACCTTTTCCAAAATATAGAAAAAGAACGAATACTACCTAACACATTCTATGAAGCAAACATCACCTTGATCCCCAAACCAGGAAAAGACCCAATATAAAAAGAAAACTATAGACCAATATCACTAATGAATATTGATGCAAAAATATTCAACAAGATCCTAACAAACAGAATCCAGCAACACATCAAACAAATTATACAACATGACCAAGTGGATTTTAACATAGGGTCTCAAGTTTGGTTCAATATATTTAAATCTATAAATATAATTCAGCACATAAACAAATAAAAAAACAAAGACCATATGATTCTATCAATTGATGCAGAAAAAGATTTTGATACTATCCAGTATCTCTTCATGATAGGAACACTTAAGAAAATAAGTATATGATGGCAAAAGGGACTTCACCGACCAAATGCAATCAGCATAACCTGGTTTATTGTACCCTCAATGAATTCCCAATAATTAAAAAAAAAAAGAAAATGGGTATAGAAGAGACATTTCTTAAACTAATACAGGCCATCTACAGCAAACCCACAGCCAATATACTACTGAATAAAGTTGAATTGAAATCATTTCCACTCAGATCAGGGACCAGGCAAGTGGCCCATTGTTTCCACTACTCTTTAACATTGTAATGGAAGTATTAGCCTTTGCAATTAGGGAAGAAAAGGCAATCAAGGGTTCACATAGAGTCATAAGAGATCAAACTCTCACTCTTCCCAGGGAATATGATTGTATACCTGGTAAACACCAGGGAGTCTAATACAAAACTCCTAGAAATGATCAAGGAATACAGCAGCATCTCAGGTTACAAAATCAACACTCAAAGATCTATAGCCTTTATATATACCACCAATAGCCAAGCTGAAAAAACAGTCAATGACTCAATTCCATTTACAGCAGTGCCAAAGAAAATGAAATATTTGGGAGTTTACCTAACAAAGGATGTGAAAGATCTCTATAAAGAGAACTATGAAACTCTAAGAAAAGAAATAGCTGAAGATGTTAACAAATGGAAGAACATATCATGCTTATGGTTGGGAAGAATCAACTTCATTAAAATGGCCATACTATGCAAAGCAATATACAATTTTAATGCAATTCCTATTAAAGCTCCATTGTCATACTTTAAAGATCTTGAAAAAATAATACTTCCTTTTATATGCAATCAGATAAAACCTCAAATAGCCAAGAAATTACTCAGAAATAAAAACAAAGCAGGAGGAATCAGGGTACCAGACCTCAGACTATTCGATAAATTGATAGTGATCATAACAGCATGGTACTGGCACAAAAACAGAGAGGTAGATGTATGGAGCAGAATAGATAGCCAAGAGATGAACCCAGCTACTTACTTTTATTTGATCTTTGACAAGCCAATTGAAAATATTCACTGGGGAAAAGATTCCCTATTTAACAAATGGTGCTGGGTGAACTGGCTGGCGACCTGTAGAAAACTGAAACTGGACCCACACCTTTGACCATTAACTAAGATAGAGTCTCACTGGATTAAATATTTAAACTTAAGACATAAAACTATAAAAATACGAGAAGAAAGTGCAGGGAAAACTCTTGAAGAAATCAGCCTGGGTGAATACTTTATGAGGAAGACCCCCTGGGGAATTGAAGCAGCATCAAAAATACAATACTGGGACCTGATCAAACAAAAAAGCTTCTGCACAGCCAAGAGCATAGTAAGTAAAACAAACATACAGCCCTCCAAAAGGGAGGAGATATTTGCAGGTTATGCCTCCAACAAAGGTTTAATAACCAGAATCCACAGAGAACTCAAATGTATTAGCAAGAAAAGAACAAGTGATCCCATCTCAGGGTGGACAAGGGACTTGAAGAAAAACTTCTCTAAAGAAGACAGGTGCATGGCCTACAGACACATGAAAAATGCTCATCATCCTTAATCATGAGAGAAATGCAAATCAAAACTACTTTAAGATATCATCTAACTCCAGTAAGATTAGCCCACATCACAAAATCCCCAAACCAGAGATTTTTGGCGTGAATGTGGAGAAAAGGGAACACTTCTACATTGCTGGTGGGAATGCAAACTAATACATTCCTTTTGGAAAGATGTTTGAAGAATACTTAGAGATCTAAAAATTGACCTGCCATTCAATCCTATAATTTCTCTACTAGTTATATATCCAGAAGACCAAAAATCACATTATAACAATGATATTTGTATGAGAATGTTTATTGCAGTCCAATTCATAATTGTTAAGTCATGGAATAATCCCAAGTGCCCATCAACCCACGAATGGATTAATAAATTGTGGCATATGTACACCATGGAATATTATGCAGCCTTAAAGAAAGATGTTTACATGAATGAAGCTGGAACATATTCTTCTTAGCAAAGTATCTCAAGAATGGAAGAAAAAGTATCCAATGTACCCAACCCTACCTTGAAACTAACTTACAGCTTTCTTATGAAGCCTATAACTCAATTACAGCATGAGAATATGAAGAAAGGGACAAGGTTGGGGAGGGAATGGGGGAGAATGGGTGGAGAGAGAGTAAATGGTGGGATCACACTTATGGTGCATCTTAGAAGGGTACAGGTGAAACTTACTGAATGCAGAATATAAAGGTCTTAACACAATAACTAAGAAAATGCCATAAATGCTATTTTAACCAGTTTGATGAAAATATTTGAGATTGCATATTAAACCAGAATATT
>CAUYON010100275.1:0-33162 GCA_963573935.1 Arctocebus calabarensis | reverse complement strand
GTGTTTTTTAATCCAGTCAGCCAATCTATGCCTCTTTAGTGGGGAATTCAAGCCATTAACATTTATTGAGATAATTGATAAGTGTGGTAGTGTTCTATTCATCTTGTTTTGTGAGAGTCCATTGCTTAGTTTTATCTTTTGCATCAGTGTGGAAGTTAGGTTCTGACCTTTAATTTCTGAGTTCTTATTTTGTTGTTGACCCATTGTGATGGTCAGTGTGCAGAACAGGTTGGAGTATTGCCTGTAGAGCTGGTCTTGTTGTGGCGAATTTCCTCAGTGTTTGTATATCAGTAAATGATTTGATTTCTCCATCAATTTTAAAACTTAGCTTCGCAGGATATAGAATTCTGGGCTGGAGATTGTTCTATTTAAGTAGGTTAAAGGTAAATGGCCATTGTCTTCTTGCTTGGAAAGTTTCATTGGAGAAGTCTACCATCACCCTGATAGATTTGCCCCTGTAGGTCAACTGGCGCTTAGTCCTGGCAGCTTGAAGAATCTTTTCTTTTGTCTTGACTTTGGACAGGCTCATCATTATGTGTCTTGGGGAAGCTCGGTTAGAGTTGAGGTGACCTGGGGTCCTATATCCCTCTGAAAGGAGAGTGTCAGAATCTTTGGTGATATTCGGGAAATTTTTATTTATAATATTCTCTAGTATGGCTTCCATTCCCCTGGGGCAGTCTTCTTCCCCTTCTAGGATACCTATAACTCGGATGTTTGAACGCTTCATAGAGTCCCATAATTCTGTCAGCAAATGTTCTGCTTTTTCTCTCTTTTCTGCCTCCTTAATTATCTGAGTTATCTCAAGAGCTTTGTCTTCTACCTCTGAGATTCTTTCTTCTGCATGGTCTAATCTGTTGTTGATACTTTCTACTGCATCTTTAAGTTCCCCAATTCACTGCTTCAGTTCCCTCATCTCTGCCATTTCCTTTTTATATTCTTCATAGCATTCATCTTTTTTTTTTTTTTTTTGTGACAGAGCCTCAAGCTGTCACCCTGGATAGAGTGCTGTGGCATCACAGCTCACAGCAACCTCCAATTCCTGGGCTCAAGTGAGTCTCTTGCCTCCACCTCCCAAGTAGCTGGGACTACACGTGCCTGCCACACGCCCGGCCATTTGGTGCAGCTGTCATTGTTGTTTGGCGAGCCCAGGCTGGATTCGACCCCGCCAGCTCAGGTGTATGTGGCTGGCGCCTTAGCCCGTTGAGCCACAGGCGCCGAGCCTGGTGTATATTTTTAAATGAATCGATTTCTTCCCAACTACATCATCTTTTACATAATATTAAAAATAAAAGAGGCTCGATGCCTATAGCTCAACGCCTACAGTGCAGGCCACAAACACTGGGGCTGGTGGTTTCAAACCCAGTCCGGGTCTGCCAAACAATGACAACTACAACAACAACAAAAATAAAATAGCCGGCCGTAGTGGCAGGCACCTGTAGTCCCAGCTGCTTGGAGGCAAAATAATCACTTAAGCCCAAGAATTGGAGGTTGCTGTGAGCTGTGATGCCACAGCACTCTACCAAGGGCGACATAGTGAGACTGTCTCAAAAATAAATAAATAAATAAAAGATAAGAAATACTGATTAAGGCCAGGCACAGTGGCCCATGCCTGTAATCCCAGCACTTTGGGAGGCTGAGGTGAGCAGATTACCTGAGTTCTGGAGTTTGAGACCTGTTTAGTATAATGACATTGAGACTAGCCTGGCTGGTTTTAGCCATCTCTAAAAGTAGCTGGGCGTTGTGGTGGGTGCCTGCAGTCCCAGCTACTTGGGAGGCTGAGGCATGAGAATCACTTGAGCCCAAGAGTTAGAGGTTACAATGAACTATGACACCAGGGCACTCTACTGGGGGCAACAAAGTGAAACTGTCTCCAAAAATAAACAAATAAATACTGATTAAGTAATATGTTAATAGATGCTAAGAGTGAACTTTAGAAAACTTAAAAAAAAAATCCTAAAAAATTCTTAGAAAAAGCAGGCTATTATAAAAAAAAGAGAGAGACAATGAAGAGTAATCAATGCTATCAGATACCATGTCAAGTACTATTGTAATATAAATTAATAAGGACTCATGGAATATTATGTGATAAAATGTTTTTTAAATTATGTACTAACTACTGTTAAAACACCAATCAATTGAGAGGAAGAAAATGACCTTGTTGGCCAGCCACAGCAAAAGCAAGACCCCATCTCTACTAAAAAATAGAAAAATTAGCCAGGCATCATTAACATATGCCTGTAGTCCCAGCTGCTTGGGTGGCTGAGGTAGGAGGATTGTTTGAGACCAGCAGTTTGAGGCTTCAACGAGGTAAGCTGACAACACTGCACTCTATTGGCAACAGAGCAAGGAGGAGGGAGGGAGTGTAGAAGGGAAAGGAAGAAGTGGGGAAAGGAAAGGGAAAGGGGAAGGGGTAGAGATAAGGGAGAAAGGAAGGAAGGAAAGGAAAACTTGTTAAATACATACCTCATATCTTTCTCTGCTATGGTCTGGTAGTCTGTGTTCCCTCCAAAATTCCCAGGTAGAAACCTAATTCCCAATGTGTTGGAATTAAGAGGTGGGACCTTTGGGAGTTGACTGATAAGAATAGAACCTCCATGAATGGAATCAGTGCCCTTTAAAGAGGTCTGAGGGAGCTTGTTTGCCTCCTCCACCTTCTGGGAACACAACTAGATGATGCTGTCTATAAAGAACAGGTCCACACCAGACACAGAATCTGACAGCACCTTAATCTTTAACTTCCCAGCCTCCAGAAACGTAAGAAATAAATTTCCATCATCCATAGCCACCTAGCTTAAGAGTACTTGTTACAGAAGCCTGAACAAACTAAGACATATCCTAAGAAATCTGAAGGGAAAAAAGTATGGAAAAAAAATCAAATACAATTTATAGGAAAAAAGTAGATAATCCTAACTACAAAGAGAGTTTTTGTGTTGTTGCTTTTTACTTTTAGAGCAGAAAAAAAAATGTACAGGAAAAATTAAAGATGAAAAACAAATCAAAACCAATAAATTTACAGAGCAACTGCCCTGTCCTATTTTTGTCAGCGCTCTATAGCAACCTTTCCTTAAGGAACAAAGGCCACAAGTGACCATATTCTAACCCAATGAGATCAATTGTAAGAGTTGATTTCATATAGTTCAACATACATAGTAAGCACTCAAAGAATTCCGCAGGGACCAAAAAGAGAGAAAAGAAAAATCTAAGCAGGGAAATCCAAATGTAGATGGCCCCAAACTCAAAAACATTTAAATTAATGACAGACTATTAAAATGCTAGGTAGGAGGACAACGTACACAGAAAAGGCACATGAAATTTTGATGAGAAAAGAGAACACTGAAAATCATGACAGTTATACAATAAATTACATTTACATACTTGCAGAAGAAGCCATTGAGATTTACATTGTTATTTTTAGGTAACAAAATCTTATTTGTAATTTCACATGACGTTTTAATAAGATTTTATTTTTATTTCAATTCTTAAAATGATTTGAAATGCTATAAAAATATTAAGGTAAAAAACAAATGAGAATATTTTTAAAAGGCTAAAAATATAAAGTACAATAAAAGCTAGCCTATCCAGAATCCTTGGGAAGTGTTACAAAATAGTTGAAATTTCTAAATGGCTTAAATTGTTAAAACTTTAAAATATTATAAATCTTAGAAAATACACATGAATTTGCCTAGCTTTTTAAGCAGAACAGAGAATTAAAATCATATTTTGCGTGATAGAGTCCAAGGATCCCATTAAGAATACACTGAACATAAATATCCTGGGAATATCACTAAAATGCACAGAGCAGTATTTTCCTATATCACTATTATCTGTTTTATTAATGTCTGACCCTTTTTGTTTTCTTGATATTTCTTCTCTTTTTGTAATTTGTTACTTATAAACATACAGTGTTGCAGTTAAGGATGCTGGTCAGCATTAAGCAAAAAGTTGGATGCTACACAGCTCCCATATTATGGCTCTGTGTAGCCTCTAAGGTCATTATTCCAACTCAAACACAAAACCCAAACTCAATTTTTTCAATTGCAAAATGCAGATTATAATAGCACCTATGTACCTAGGGCTGTTGTGACTACTGAGATAAAACCAATGAAGTATTCAATTGGTACAGGCATATAGTAAACAATAAATATAAACTATTCCTTTCCTCTTACTATGCCTTAAAAGTTAAATAGCTCAAATTTTTAAAGAATATATGTGTTTGTGCAAGTATGTGCCTGCTCCTGTGTATGTGTGTAGAAAAAAGCCTAAGAACAATACAGGTTAATCCTTAATCCAAAAATCCAAATGCTCCAAAACCTAAACCTTTTTGGGCATTAAGATGAGGCCAGAAGTGAAAAGTTCCATACCTGACCTCAAGATGGGCAATAACCAAAATGCAATCAAAACTTCGTTTCATGCACAAAATTATTAAAAATATTGTTTAATTTACCATCTAGCTATATGTACAATTTGTACATATTCTTAGACTTTCATCCTACCCCGAAGATATCTCATTATATAATATGCAAACATTCCAAAATCAAAAAAATTTCAGGCTCGGTGCCTGTGGAGGCGCCAGCCACGTACACCTGAGCTTGCGGGTTCGTATCCAGCCGGGGCCTGCCAAACAACAATGATGGCTGCAACCAAAAAATGGCCGGGCACTGTGGCGGGCACCTGTAGTCCCAGCTACTTGGGAGGCAGAGGCAGGAGACTCGCTCGAGCCCAGGAACTGGAGGTTGCTGTGAGCTGTGATGTCACAGCACTCTATCCAGGGGGATATCTTGAGGCTCTGTCTCAAAAAAAAAAAAAAAAAAAAAAAAATCTCAAAACCCAAAACCCAAAGCATTCCTGGTCCTAATCATTTGAAATAAGGGATACTCAACCTGTTCTTCAAAAAGTTAATAATGTTCTAGTGAGATAATGCTTCCTATAAATAAGGACGGCTTAAATAAAAAAGATAGGCAATAACAAATATTAGCAAGGATGTAGAGAAATGAGAACACTCAAACATTGCTTGTAGGTGCAGACACTTTGGAAAACAATTCAGTTGTTTCTTAAAAAGTTAATCATAAATTTGGCCCAGCAATTACACTCCTAGGTTATCTACCCAAAAGAAGTAAAAACTATGTCTACATAAAGACTTACACAAAAACATTCAAGGCAGCATTATTCGTTCGACCCCATACCAAACAGGCAGATATATAAAATGCAAGATATCCAAACAATGGAATACTATTCATCAGTAAAAAGTATTGATACATGTTTCATGAATGCACCTCAAAAAACATGCTGAGTGAAAGAAACCAGACACAGAAGACCACCTTGTATGAAATGTCCAAAAAAGGCAAATCTAAAGACAAGATAGATTAATAAATCATGCAACTAAAGGTGGCAATAAGAATTAACTGTAAATGGCCATTAGGGATTTTATTAGGAGTACAGAAATTTTTAAACCTGGAGTATGGTGATGGCTACATAATTCAGTAAATTTACTAAAAACAATTACAATTAAATAAATGTTAACCTATGTAAATTACACCTCAATAGAGTTTTCCTCCCCCCTCCAAAAAAATTAACAGTGATTATCTTCAGCTCTTACTGTCACAGTTAACTTTTTTTCCAGTTTTACTTTTGAAAATGGTTGGAATAGAATTTGTTTATCAAAAATAAAAATGTTAAATTTATTGACATTATAAAATAGACTGAGTAAAGGCCTCTCAATGAAGTGCTTTGCCTTTACGGTATCTACTTTGGCTGTTGTATTTTTGTCATTTCATTTTGTGGCCAAGATCTGGACAGAGACAGGCTGCTAAATGGTTCAATTAAGTAAAGTCTCAGTATGTACACTTTTTGATTCAAAGATGAGAGAAAAATTAATGACTTCATATGGAGCTTCCTGAAGGTACTGCCAGAGGTAATATTGTGACATGAAATATTTTAAAGTTTATTTTCATGAGCTTTTCTGAATGAAAAGATAACATATGCTATTTAGACCAATTTAGTTATCTCAAGTGTGAGTCTAAGCAAAACAAAAATCTCAAAAGCAGAACACAAAATTTCTAAATACTTGGGTCCAAGACTTGTTTGTTCTGTTTTCTGATTATTTGTGTGTTTTTTTTTGGGGGGGGGTGTTTTTTTTCAAGACAAGGTCTTGCTTAGTCACCCAGGCATCATCATAGCCCACTTGCAACCTCTAACTCCTAGGCTTAAGCAATCCTCCTCCTCAGCCTCCCAAAGTGCTAAGCTTACATGTGTGAGCCACCACACCAGACCCCAAGACTCTTTTTTAAGAAATTTTTCAAGGGACTCTTGTCAACACACATTAAAGCTTCAGAATAACTCCTTTCTAGGTTCATGAAATAATCAGAGATGAGCTGAATATGGTATTAGATTACATAAACAAATATATAGTATACTCTATATATGGAAACTTAAATAAAGAAATCAAAGTGGATCTGAAAAGTTGTGATAAAAGGAACTTTCATTCATTTCCAAGGGCTGCCTTAACAGATAACAACCTGACAACATAATGTATATTAATTTGTTACTATCACCTTACCCCACTAGAATATAGATTTATTAAAACCATATTGCATTCACTGCTATATCCCAGCGCTGAAGCAGTTATCTGGAACATACAAAGAGTTCAACAAACTCAATGATTATATGTGGATCATTTCAAAAGTTTTGAGATACACAAAAATTAAGAAATGTAAAATCCACACTTATGGAAATGAATGAAGCTGCCCCCCACCCCCAACACCACTAAGCCGAGTAAATTAAACTTGCATGGGTGAATTAGAAAGGATGCTGTCAACTGCGCTTCCTGGAAGTGAGATAACGGAAGGTAAGAGTCCATCTCAAAACTTACAGTGATCTCATTCACAATTTTGTCTGTGTATGCCTAACCGCATCAGAAGAGACAAACTAGTTACCTGCCACTAGATGGGGTAGCAAAGAAAGAGATAGTCAACAAACAGACTTCCCATCTTGAACATTCCAACTGCTCCTTATTTTTGCCTTAATTCTCCTTCCCATACTGTCAACAGTCATTTTTTTGCTTTCCCAAAGAAAATGACTCTTCTGGAGGATGGTCTCATCAGTAGTTAGGGCTATTGTATTCATTTTGCCTTTCTTTCCCTTTAAACTGTGTCCCAAAGTTAAGTTCCAAGAACTAATATGTCCCAGGGAAGTTATGGGAGTTAACAGATGCTAAAAAAGATCAAGTGAATTTAGGAAAAACTTAGGCTCGGGGCCTGTAGCTAAAATGGCTATGGCACTAGCCACATTCACCAGAGCTGGCGGGTTTAAATCCAGCCCGGGCTGCCAAACAACAACGACAACTACAACTAAAAAATAGCTTGGCATTGTGGCAGGCACCTGTAGTCCCAGCTACTGAGGCAAGAGAATCGCTTAAGCCCAGAAGTTTGAGGTTGTGGTGAGCCGTGATGCCACAGCACTCTGCCCAGGGCGACAGCTTGAGACTCTGTCTCATAAAAAAAGAAAGAAAAACTTCATTAAATAAAATTGAGCAGATTTATTTCTTAGAGAACTTTTCAGAATCTTAACTATGCTCATGTGCACTGTAAACATCCAAAATGGAAACAGATTACACACAGTAAGCTAAACTTACTTTTTCAACCTATATACCTGCAAAGAATGCATCCTTATCATCGCCTCCATGACTCCTTTCCTATTAAAACCTTCTGTGGTCACCCCTTTCACTCCTATTCTGTTATAGTGCCAATTTCCAACTGTGAACTCTTGAACCTAACATTTACCGAGTATATTCACATATACTCAACCTCAGCAGAAGTTGAACTAGTTACAGTCCTAATATCAAAGAAAGTCCTGAAACTCAGAGGCTGATTGGAATATCTCCCAACTACACCCTCCACCAGAGAAAACAATGCTACCTTCAAACCCAATCCCACAACAATCCTAAATTCTTTGAAACTAAAAATAGCTCAGCTGTTATCTCTTCTGCCAGCAGATGGCCAGACTATTTTTAATTCAGGATTCTTGAGAGCAGGAATGGACCAGGTTAAGCTAGGGCAACCTAGACTCCCCGACTCTGCAGAGAGCTGTAGTGGGGCAGCTACCAAGAGAGGGCAACCTGGAGCTGTTCCTGGCCCGCAGGCTTCCCAGCAGTCAGAACAATGGGGGGTAGGGGGCAGGGTTGTCTAAACCACTCCAAACTAAAGTCTGATACGAGAAAATTTGAAAAAAATTTAAATATATCCCTTAAAGGTTTATTTTTCTTTTTGTGAAAATAAAAGTTCCTTTATATAGTAATCCTATTTATATCGTGAAACAGAATGGATTCTGTTTTAATGACATAAAATTTCCCCTAATCTAGATGTTTCCTAGTTATACTTTTTTAACCAAAAAGACATATTCTTTTTTTTTTTTTTCTGGCTGGGGTTAGGTTTGAACCCGCCACCTCTGGTATATGGGCCTGGCGCCCACTCCTTTGAGCCACAAACACCACCCCAAAAAGACATATTCTTAACTAAGAATATATAATAAACTATAATCTCATAAGTATGATTTACAGAAAATCTATTTATAATTGGCCATTATGTTAAAAGGTGGCTAATTTGAATACCAATGGTCTAAAATCTACTCACATCCCAATAAAATGATTCTCAAACAAAAAATGATTAAAATTCTTATATACTATATATTTTCTTGCTTACTCTCTATCTCCTTTCAGCTCCATGGCAGGTACTCAATATATTCAATAAATATTGAGAGGGAAATGAATATCAACAGGTGTATTTAGAAGGGTTATTTATACCGCCTGCAAAATACCTCTGCACTTCTACCATGCAACTCCCACCTGCTTATCACCTATAGGCCTGGGATGAACAAATCAGAACATTCCAATTTACTTTCGTATCCTGCATGATGGCCACAGATTATCAAGAGACCGAAGTGGAACCTGGCCCCGGTCTCAATAGTGAAGAGGAACAGGAAGATCTCCAACCGTTTCCAAGGATAACATCTTATTAGGGGATACCATCTTCCTGCCAGACTATACTTTCTAAAAAGATGAAATGGGTTACCCTTATCAGCTTATGACTGGGGATACTATTAATGGATAAACTGGAAAGGAAGAAACAAAGTTCATCAGGGACAGCTACTATGAGAATGCTGAGATTTTGCTTTGTAGGACGCTAAATGAAACTTTTATGAAATGTGAAAAAAAATGCCTTCTACACTGCAAATAAAGACAGTACTCTGTTCTGACTCTGGGATGCTGATAGGGGTGAATTGCCTAAACCAGAGTAAGAACCCCATCTCTAAAAATAGCCAGGTATTGTGCAGGGTGCCTGTAGTCTCAGCTACTTGGGAGGCTGAGATAATAGAATCACTTAAACCCAAGAGTTTGAGGTTGCTGTGAGCTAAGATGCCATGGCACGCTACCCAGGGTGACAAAGTAAGACTGTCTCAAAAAATAAAAAGGACAGTGCTCTGCCCCTGTGTAAACAGTCACATTCTTCATAATAAGCTTCTATTAACTATATCGAAGGGGTAAAAAAGTAAAAAATGGAGAAATCTGGAACAGATAACACTGGTACAGCTGCCACACAAAGCACCAAGTAATTCCTGCCTCTAGAAATGGCAAGGACCACGTAGATAGTGATAGGCCCTCTAAAGATGCCACTTAAGAGCAGAAGGAAAATTCAATGCACAAATTAACAGAACAGTACCTTCACATTCATGGCACATTAGAGGGAATGTGATCATACAACCATTAAATTTGATACTCTCATTTTAACAAAGAAGGAACTTAGGCCCAGAAACTTGCCTAATAATACAGCAATGTAACAGAACTGAGATTTAAACCAGGATCTCAGACTTTCATTCCAGTGAGCCCTCCTTAAAATATGCTTACTTATGGGGGATGCCTGTGGCTCAGTGAGTAGGGTGCCGGCACGATATACCAAGGGTGGCAGGTTCAAACCTAGGCCTGGCCAAACTGCAACAAAAAAATAGCCAGGAGTTGTTGTGGGCGCCTGTTGTCCCAATTACTTGGGAGGCTGAGACAAGAGAATTGCCTAAGCCTAGGAGATGGAGGTTGCTGTGAGCCATGAAGCCATGGCACTACCAAGGGCGACAAACTGAGACTCTGCCTCTAAAACACCCCCCCCCAAAAAATATATGCTTACTTATGTTACCATCTTGGAGAGGAATATACACACACACACACACAGCACTTAATTTCTTCAGTTTGATACTTACAATTCAGTATATTAAAATATATTCTAACATGGAAAATCTAAACTGTCAAAAACTAAAACTCCAATTTGAATCACTTAAGTTCTTTAACTTGCAAGTTACTCATAAACCTTCATATAACATTTTTTTTAAAACCCTAAAATCACTTTCTCCCTCAACTTACTACAATTTAATAATTATTCCATTAAGGGCCCAGTTACAAATTCAGTTTTTACCACTATACAACTAACAGTCTTTTGTTAGCTACAAGAAAAACAAAATAGGAAGTTCTGATTCATGAAGATGTCAAAAAAAACTTAAGCCCATTATTCTCAAAATACGAATTTTTTTTTTTTTTGAGACAGAGCCTCAAAGTGTCACCCTAGATAGAGTGCTATGGCATCACAGCTCACAGCAACCTCCAATTCCTGGGCTCAAGTGAGTCTCTTGCCTCCGCCTCCCAAGTAGCTGGGACTACCGGCGCCCGGCCACAACACCTGGCCTTTTTTTTTTTTTTTGGTTGCAGCTGGATTTGAACCCGCCAGCTCAGGTGTAACGTGGCTAGCGCCTTAGCTCCTTGAACCACAGGCCCCGAGCCACAAAATACAAATTTTTAAGATGAAATTTTTCCATGTTTTTCATATCACCAATTTTAAAGATATAGAAAAAATAACCAAACAGATATTACAGCAAATAGTAGCCTTTTTAAAATAACTAAATGCTACTTTTAAGGTATCTTTATCCCTTAATTTTATCATACATCTAAGTTATTATGGATTTTCCCCCATTTTTTTTCCAAAACCCATTTAACAAGCTTCCTTTTCTTGCTGTGTTAATAAAATAAAGTATAATAAGCATTGGGAATTCACCTTTGATGCATGCAATTGATAAGTGTTTCCCCTTTAACAATTTTTTATCTGCCTACCCTCCCTTTAGGTATTGTTTGGATTTTTCCTGCTGTGGGCTTCATTACACTAGATCTCTTCCGTCTGAACTATAAATCACAATTCAAGCTTGAGAGCAGCTGCCACTGTCCAGACATGTGGCTGGTGGGTGTCATTGTCTTTTTCATTTTCCTCATTTCAAAGCCTCCCTTCCCCTGTCACCTAGAGCCAGTTTATCTAAAGGTTCTTTCCTTCTCCGCTTTTACATCGCCATCGCCACCCCCACCCCTTAAGCATTGGTCTTGTTCTTCCAGGTCAGCCCAGTCGGATACATTACTCTATGTTTTTGCTGGGGCGGAGGCGGAGAGATGTCAGAACCGGCTGCACCTCTTGCAAACCCCTTCAAGACTGTCAACAAGGGAACAACTTCAGCCCATCTTCCCAAAGTACCACACCGACGAAAAAAGTTATTCTAATTACGGTGTGGCGCCCTTCCCACCCCCAATCTTGACACACCGGCCCCACCTCAATTTCAAGCTAATAAACAACAGCTCGTCTTCTGCTTCATCATAAAGGGTGGGATCCTGGCCGCCCCGCAAGGCTCTCTCCCGCGATCCCTGCCACCCGGGTGCCCCGCTATCCCGAGCCCGGCCACCTGCCCCTCCTCCTCGCCCTCGCCTCTGCCCCACGTCCAGCCGGGCAGCGCAGGCCCCCCCGGGGCTCCCCGAGGCCGGCCTAGGGCGAGCTCCTGCGGCCGCGCGCCCCCGCCCCGACTCCCGGGCCTCCTCCCCGCTCACCTAACGCCACCTCGCAGGCTTTGCGCAGCTGGGAGTGATGCGCCTTCTTCACTTCCTTGTCGGCCAAAATCTTCTCCAGGGCCCGGGTCAGGAACATGTTCTTCGTCTTCTTCCCCTCATACATGGACGCAGAGGCGGCGGCGGCGGCTCGTCCGACCCGCGGCTCCCAGCGGCTGGAGGAGGAGCGGGGGGTGCGGGGAGAGGGGAAGGGCGAGGGGGGGCGTGGAGGGCAGCGAGCCGCACCGGCCGAGTCCCGGCGACGGGCGTCGAGGTCCTCGCCACCCCGAGGGCCGCGCCCGTCGGGCCTCCGCTTCTCCGGCCTGAGGGTCGCTTCCCGGCCGCCCCCCTCACTCGTCCCTCCGGCCCGGCGGCGGTGAAGGAGCCCGGAGCGGGCGTCCGTCTGCCGGGACCCCGGGACAAGGCGGCGGCGGCGGCTCAGAGGCCCGGCGAGAGCAGGGCCGCCCTGGCTCCTGAGGGGATTAGCACCCGCCGCGGCCGCGGACTGGCCTCCATCACCGCCGACCTGCCCCGGCCGCCATGTTGGGAGGAAACGACGCGTCACGCAGCGGCCGGACGGCTGCAGAGGAGGAAGCGGCGGCGGCGGCGGCGGCGCTGCCTGCCCAGAGCTGCCGCGGCGCCGGGAGGCTGGGGGCGGAGGGCGGCGAGGGAGGAGCGGCCCGAAACGCAGCGCTACGGCGGCCCGGCGGGGCCTCGCCGCCTCCCGCGTTGTCCTGCGGGGAGGCGCGGGGCGTGGCGGGCGTGCTGCGGCGCGGCGTCCCGCGTCGGGTCCTTCCAGGCCACCCGGCTGCCGGATCCGGGGCCTCAGACACCCTAGCTCCCGCCGCGTGAGCACAACTCCTGGCTGCGCGGCACCCGCGTTCCAACTTTCTGGTTGGAAGTGCGGTCCTTGCGCTTCGGGGGTCACGGGGACACCCGCGTCGCCCGTTCTCAGCCGCGCTCGACTCTGAACTTCGCTCCCCTGTGTACGAAACTGCCACCCAGGACCGTGTTTCCCCATACCTCAGGGACGATTCTCATTTGGGAAAAGTAAGCTGAAACCAGTTGGCAAGGATTCAGAAATGTTTCACTTTTTCGTCTCCCTGTAGGATAAGTCGGACCCCAGATTTCAGGTCCTTTCGGAATTGCTTCTAAAGATAAGGTGACCGCTTCCGAACGAGATCCCTTGGAGCTCTGTATTTCTGTGCCTTTATTATTAACATTCAGTCCAGGACTTGTAAACAGTGTCAGAATGGGAAAGCTTTAAGTACAGATCAACACGCACGTGACCGTGTATGTGCTTTAGTATAAGAACAGAACTCAAATTTATGCAAAGTTTCCTTCTGAGCAGAAAATTATAAAAAAAAAATACCAGAAAAGAATGGACGTGTGTGTTCTAGGGGCACGTGTCCAAGTTCCGATCCACTGTGTAAGCTCCATCCACACCGGTCCGAAAATGTTAGGATGTGTATTTCACTATTGTTAGATTAGATTGCCTTGGCAATGGTCTTGTCCTAATACAACATCAAAAGTAAGGAGAAGCTGTGAACGGAAAAACTTTGGATCAAACTAAAAACTATAGGAAATGAAAATGGAAAACTTGAAGGTGACCCTGAATTAAAGTGGACAAGTAGATTAATTTTTTTAACTTTATTGTCCTGAGAAACAAATCTAAAAAGTTTATTATTTTCATTTTAAAGACTATTTCCAGATTCCTGGAATTTAAAAATTCATCCTACTCTTAGACATACTATTGATTTCTATGTACAGTCTAATGGATTATAAACTTTTGAGAACAAGCTCCATTTCTAATTTAGCTTCATTTCTTCATAATATGAGTGTTGTGCCAGGTACTGTTGAAGGAACCAGCTGATCACCAAATCCATTTATTTTTCTTTCTTAATACAGAGATACATTGCATTCCCTAGCCTCCCTTGAAGTGAGATGTAGCCATCCAGGCTTAATACATTAAAAAAAAAAAAGGGAAAAAATCAATCTTCTGTGCTCTTTCCTCTTCTACAGCCACATGAGGAACAATGGCAGAACCACAAGTTAGAAGCAGCCTGAGTCACTTATTACTCTTGAAGGAGAACTATCTACTCACTAGGAATACGTGTTTTGGACTTTACATGAACAAATTAAATTTTCAGTTATGTTCAGCAGCCAGTTTTATCCTGAACAACATACTTAGGATCATTAATGAGCAATGCAGAGATCCATGCCCTACAGAAGCTCACCATCTACCTCACAGCACATATCACAATCTCTAATCATCTTGTATGCTTGCTGGCTCATTAATGTTTCCCTTATAAGAACTGGAACCTCATTTGTCTATTATTCACTTCTGTATGCCCAGCATCTACTGTTACTAGCATGGAGAAAGTCTTTGCTATGAACTTGCTGAATAGAAACTTGAATAAATGAGGGCAGCACCTGTGGCTCAAAGGGGTAGGGTGCTGGCCCCTTATGCTGGAGGTTGTGGGTTCAATCCAGCCCTGGCCAAAAATTGCAAAAAAAAAAAGGAAAGAAAGAAACTTGGATAAATGAAAGACACTGAGCTAAGTCAGGCCAACACCTACCATTTTGGACCTTGCAGTATATAGTAGGGAAAGAAATATTAAACAAGTATATCTCTAGTGAATACACCAGGATGCCAAAAACTGTATACACATTTTTAGGTATTTCATCTTTTTATTTATTTATTTATTTATTTATTTATTTGATCAATTTTACTTCCAACAAGATCTCTTAACATGTGTATATATTATTTTGGCACCTTCAGAATAATTACAAATGTGTTAAGCATAATTATAGAATAGCGTTGTGAGGTAATCTAGGTTAGGGATTCAAGAATGACTTTTCTGAAGAAGTAACATTTAAATTGAGACCTGAAGGAAGAGTAGATATTAGCCAAACTAAATCATAAAGAACTTTTTAGGCAAACTCTTGATGTAGGGGGAAGTTTGGCAAGTTTCCAGAAACAAAACAAGACAATGTGGCTAGAAGTTAGGATCAGGAGGAAATGGTGTTAGTCAGGATGAAGAGGGAGCTGGGAACCAGATCATACGGAACCTTGCCGGCCATGTTAAGGGTTTTGGATTTCATTCTAAGAGCAGTGGAAACCCACAGAAGGGTTTTAAGTAGGGGATGAAGTGTTCAGATTGGGATTTTAAAATAATCACTGTTTTGTGGAGAATGGATTGGAGGGGGAGCAGTGAGGATAGATGCAGAACAGTGAAGAATTGATTACAATTCCAGTGCAAGATGACTAGGCTAGGGTTCAGGGTAACGAAGCAGGATTGTGGAGATCAAACCCTGCACCCATGGCAACTGAGGATGAAATCCAGAAAGGAGAAGGGGCTCCTTTTTCTAATTTCATAACAGATAAACAGAGGAGGCAATGGTGGCAGTGGAGACAGAGCAAAGTAGAAATATTTGAGAATACATTGGTGGCAGAATGGACAGGAATTAATGATTGGAGTAAAAGTAAGAAAGAGGTCATGGTGAATGCCAGGAGTCTGACAAAAGCCCGTGAATAGGTAAAATGACCCTTGTGGAGATAGGCTAGACTAAAATGAGAAGTTTGAGGGTGGGGGTTCCGTTTTTAGTGTTAGGTAAATAAACACTTTGGGATATGACTGTAGCCTCCTAGGAGGAATGATTTCCACCCTCTTTTTTTTTTTTTTTTAGAGGACAATTCATCCTCCTCCTTTGCTAGGTTTAGAACTTTACCCCAAAGGTGGTGATTTGTAGTGAGGTAGAGTGTGTTGGCAGTAGTTTGGGGAGGTGGGTACTTCCACTCCCTTGATACTCAAGATAATAACTCTGATCAGAAGCAAAAACAGGGTAAGCCTCTGGAATAATGCTAATATTCCTGAAGATAAAAGAAAGAATAATATTTTCAGTCTTGAATTGACAAATGCATGGGGGTGCCAAACGCAGACAATTTTTACATGAAATTATATTTCCCTGGACCTGTTTCATTTATTTTATTAATAATATTACTTGGTACTTATACTAACTATTTAAATAAATCTATCTTCGGTATTGCCTTGCGTTTGACTCCTGCAGTTTTCAAACCACTCAAATTCTATTTCTGAATTTCTAAAATGCGTATTATCCTCTCAATTTTTAAAAATGTTTTTCTTATATATAATTGCTTTCCTGAGTCCATTTTGCCTCTCAATTTGAATTCTCACCTTCCTATCACCTAATTACCCCTCTTCATTTTCCCTTTCCTCTGTAACTTTGCTGTATACCGGCTGCCTTGGCTTTTCCCACTTTGGTTCCAAAAAAAAAAGACTTTGATCTGTGTTTTAGTGTCTTTGTTGGTGTGTTTTATTATTTTGGTTTTAAATATAAATACAAATTCAGTGCAACATAAAAATTAAGTAAAATTTTAATTAAGACTGCGTGTATTTGATATTAAAAGCTAATATTAGTTAACATCAAAATCATGTACACTTAAGCAAAAAAAAATGAAAATGCGTCCAGTAGTAGTCTCTTTCTGTCTGTCTTTCATATTTTGTTTTGTTTTGTTTTGTTGGAGACAGTGCCTCACTCACCATCACTAGAGTGCTGCGGCGTCACAGCTTACGGCAACCTTAAACTCATGGGCTCAAGAGATCTTCTTTGCCTCAGCTTCCCTACCCGGATATTTTTATAGACAGGATCTCAAGTTCTTGAGCTCAAGCAATCCACTAGCCTTGGTCTCCCAAAGCGCTAGGATTGCAGGCGTGAGCCACTGCACCTGGCCTACAGTAATAGTCTCTTACATGATCTCACTGATAACTCCTTAGCTTTCAAAACATTCCCTAATCTTACTCTTGACTTTTGGAAAAAATTCTCTCTGCCCTCTACCCATTTAAAGTTCATTGGCTAAAGCTCTGCAAAGTAGAGCAAGAAAAGATAGATTAGCAAGAGAAAAGCAAACGTTAACCTGGGCATGGCATATACCCATGGGAGTATTTTTCTTTTTTTTTTTTTTTTTTAATTTAAACACAATAGAGTCTTTTTTTTTTTTTTTTAATGTATTCAGATGTCTGGAAGTTACTGACTTTGGTTACTTGCTCAAGGATGTCAAGAGACAGGTCTTTGCAATTTTTTTGCATTTTCCTAACTCTACCATTATGGCTGCTAAAGCTCCAGCCACCAAACATGTGTTCCACATTAAGAGAAAGAGAAAGGGAGAGGCCAAAAGGAGGCAGTTTCCACTAACTCAGCCCACAGTTAAGAACTTTACAGAAGCCTCACCCAGTGATGTCCACTCTCATTTTATTGGTCACTCTTATCTGTAAGAGAGACTGGGAAATGTAGATTCAAAATTTGCATGGAATACTATGCAGCCATTCACCTCTTTTATGTTCACAGGGATGGAGCTGGATCATATTCTTCTTAGTAAAGTATCTCAAGAATGGAAAAAAAATACCCAATGTACTCAATACTATTATGAAATCAAAATATAACCACCTACACTTTCATATAAAAGATCAAACACAATTATAGCCCAGCAAGGAGAGAAAAGGGGGGCGGGAGGGCTCTCCCCTCCCCAGAATGGTGGGTGGAGGGAGGGTAATCGGTGGGACCTCACCTACTGTGTATATTGCAAGCGTACACATCAAATATATTAAAAGTAGAGTATAAATGTCTAAACACAATAATTGAATAAATGAGATGAATGATATGTTGACCAGTTTGATGTGAACATTCTAGATTGTATATAGAGTCAGCACATTGTACCCCATAATTGCAGTAACGTACACAGTTATGATCTAATTAAAAAAAAAAAAGACCATGGGAGTATTTCAAAAGGGTTGTTAGGGCTTGGCACCCATAGCATAGTGGTTACAGAGCCAGCCACATACACCAAGGCTGGCAGGTTCAGGTAACCCAGCCCGGGCCAAGTAAACAACAATGACAACTGCAACAACAACAGCAACAAAAAATAGCTGGGCGTTGTAGGGGCGCCTATAGTCCCAGCTACTTGGGAGGCTGAGGCAAGAGAATCACTGAAGCCCAAGAGTTTGAGGTTGCTGTGAGCTGTGATGTCACAGCACTTTACCAAGGGTGAAAGCTTGAGACTCAGTCTCAAAAAAAAAAAGAAGGGTGATTAGAATTTGGGTTTATATAGCATCTTAATAAAAAGAACAATGCATTTTTAGAGGAAAAGGACTTTGAGTTTCTGGAGTAGCAAATTTAGGAAGGAAACTATATGGAAGAATTAGCAGAAGAGCAAAGCTAGTTAGTAAACTTTGTTAAACAGATTACTTTGATGGGTCTCCAGGCTGATAAAGTCTCCAGGTGTGACGTCTTCTGTCATTCCTGGTAGAGGGGGGAGGAGGGGAATAGTTTTACAAACATATGTCCTACTTTTCCCAAATAGGAGGAGGACAGAGAACTTTACTTTTATCTGCTTTTAATTCAAAATAATATACCAAAGTGGTATGTTTGGGGTGACATAGAAGTATCCTCCACTTCAAAACTAATTTTTCAATAATAATGATAATAGTTAACATTTATATAAAGCTTATTTTAAATCAGGCACAACGACCCAAATGAAGAAGTTTCCTGTTTTTGTTTTTGAGACATAGTAGCTTCCTAAACTCTTGGGCTTAAGCGATTCTCTTGCCTCAGCCTCTCAAGTAGTTGGGACTACAGGCGCCAGAACACCTGGCTATTTTTTTGTTGCTGTTGTCGTTGTTTAGCTGGCCCGGGCTGGATTTGAAACCACCAGCCTGGGTGTATGTGGCCAGTGCCCTACCCACCAAGCTACAGGTGCTGCCAGAAGTTTCCATTACTATCCCTAACTTATTGAGGAAGAAACTTGCCAGAGAGAATTTCATTTGCCCAAGTTATACATTTAATAGGTGGTGGAGCCAGGATTACTTACAATTTGGAAAGCCAAAGGCCATGCTCCAAACAGCTAAACTACACTGCCTCCATAACAGCTTAGTGTGTCTTTCATGGTAACCTCCCACACCCTCCCGCCCTGACATACTTGTGGGCACTCAAGTTGCAGCCCATTCCCCTCTCCAAATCCCCCTCCTTCCTTCTGTTTAACTCCAAGAAACATACCCATATAAACACCAAGTTTATCTGCACCTTCACGCCTGGGTTCATTTTTCAGCAATCCAGAGCCCTTACTGCCACCTTCCCTTTGTTCTCCCCAGACTTTTCAGCCTTCAAAGCCTCTTTGAAATTCCATCCCCTCCTAAAAGTTTTCTTAACCTCCAACAGCCCTAACCCCTCCCTTCTTTTACAGCATCATCCACCTCACAGTTCATACCTTACTACATATCTGCAGTCGTGTTTCATCATACTAAATGTTTGAAGACCAGGCAACCGAAGATGAGAAACATTGATTTCACAGAAACAATCAATTTTGCTGAGACCACAATAATGGGATGACTAATAGAAGAAAGGCCGTTTCCAAAGTAAATCACGTCTGCTTTCCTGCTTTTCACATAAAGAGGCTTATAAGCTTATTTGATATTCTACTTTTATCAGTGTGCTTTCTTCATTTTGTTTATTAAGGAAATAAATGAAAAAAAAATCTTTAAACTTGTAGATTCTTCTCGTTGTCACGCGGGAAATGTATCAACTCACTGGGCAGGGCAGACAGTCGGTAGTGTGGTAGATTGACGAATTTGATTTGGGAAGAAAAGATGCGAAAAAAGAAGCAAATTTGTATAAAACAAGAGACTTAAGGTGGTATTTGATAATCAAAGAGAATGTTCCAAAAAGATAGAATGTGGTCGGAAAAAAATTTACGTATCTAGAGCCAGAAGTTGGAAGTAATAGAATTTTCCATGAATTTTAAACCACCAGTCCAAAACTAAAACATTAGTTTTACAGAATAATAAAATTGAAAGCATAAGCTCTTACATTTTCTTAGAATCTTTAAGCTATGCAATTTTTTTTTTTGAGACAGAGCCTCAAGCTGTCACCCTGGATTGAGTGCTGTGACATCACAGCTCACAGCAACCTCCAATTCCTGGGCTCAAGTGAGTCTCTTGCCTCTGACTCCCAAGTAGCTGGGACTACAGGCACCTGCCACAACCCGGCCACTTTTTGGTTGCAGCCGTCATTGTTGTTTGGCAGGCCCGGGCTGGATTCGAACCCGCCAGCTCAGGTGTACGTGGCTGGCGCCTTAGCCCACTAAGCCACAGGTGCCGAGCCATAAGCTATGCAATTCTTTATGGAGGTGGCAAGTACTTACTTTCAATCTATAGTACACTTCTCTACTTTACTGTACACATTATAATTTTTCCTGTAAAGTTACATTAACAATAGCTACTATTTATGAGCTATTTACTTTGGATGAAGCCCTTGACAAGCATTAAGTCACTTAATCCTTTTATAATTCAGGTGTGTGTGGGTGTGTGTGTATATAAAATTATTCTTCTTTTACAAATGAGAAAAGTTAGAGAAGTTCTACTTCAGTTGTCCAAGGTTGCAATGTGGCAGAACCACATATAAGTTTGTCACATGTAAAAGTTCATGCATGCTCTTAAAATATTGTTCTGCCCTACTTCTTTCTTCTTAGTTACATATTTGTAAATATCTATTTGAAAATGCCTTTTCACCAATATTGTGCCATAATCGCTTTTTTTTTTTTTTGAGACAGAATCTTACTTTGTCGCCCTTGGTAGAGTGCTGTACTGTCATAGCTCACAGCAACCTCAAATTCTTGGACTCAAGTGATCCTTTTGCCTTGGTTTTTCATTTTTAGTAGAAACAGGGTCTCACTGTTGCTCGGACTAGCCTTGAACTGTGAGCTCAAAAGGTCCACCAAAGGTTCACCCATGGGCAGCGCCTGTGGCTCAGTGAGTAGGGTACCAGCCCCATATACCAAGGAGGGCGGGTTCGAACCCCCCAGCCAAACTGCAACAACAACAACAACAACAAAAATTCCACCCACTTGGCCTCTCAGAGTGCTAGGATTACAGGCATTAGCCACCCCGCTGGGCTACGATAATCATTTTAAGGTAGGACCACATCTTCTTTTTCTTTTGAAACAACTAGTACATTGAACTGAGTATTAAATACTGATGACTAATTAAGTGAACATTAATCCTGATGAGGTCAGGTTTTTAAAAAAATTAAAAAATGATTTTTTTTTTTATCAAAAGCCTACCTTTTGAGCCAGGTGTGATAGCTCCTGCCTGTAAACCCAGCAGCTCTGGAGGCTGAGGCTAAAGGATAGCTTGAGGCCAGGAGTTTAAGACCACCCAGGGCAATATAGTGAGACCTACTTTAAGAAGAAAATTTTAAAAATAAATTAGATAGGCATGGTAGTGTGTGCCTGTAGTCCCAATGACATGGAGCATGGGCTCAGCGCCTGTGGCTCGACGGGCTGGGGTGCCAGCCACGTACACCTGAGCTGGCGGGTTCGGGTCCAGCCTGGGCCCGCCAAACAACAATGATGGCTGCAACCAAAAAATGGCCAGGCGTTGTGGCGAGCGCCTGTAGTCCCAGCTACTTGGGAGGCTGAGGCAGGAGACTCGCTTGAGTCTAGGAATTGGAGGTTGCTGTGAGCTGGGATGCCACGGCACTCTATCCAGGGTGACAGCTCGAGGCTCTGTCTCAAAAAAAAAAAAAAAAAAGACATGGAACATGGAGGCTGAGGCAGGAAAATTGATTGATCCTAGGAATTTGAGGCTGAGTTCCATTGCATTCCAGCCTAGAATACAGACCAAGACACTGTCTCTCTCTTTCTCTCTTAAAAAAAAAAAAAAAAGCCTGCCTTAAGAAATTGAATTTGTAGTTTAAAACCTTCTAAAGAAATCTCTGGTCCCAAAGAATTTTAATAGTAAATTCTATCAAACATTTAAAGAAAAAAATAACACTAACGCCACCTCCTTCAGAAAAAAGAGGGAACACTTCTCAGCTGAGGTATGCATAATCCTAAAAACCAAAATTAGATAAAAACAGTACCAAAAAAACCCTATAATTAAATTAATTAATCTTTCCTGAGTATAGATGCAAAGCCATTCAATGACATCTTAGCAGATCAAACTCATCAATATGTGAAGTCCAACTGGATTAATTAACTAATCTTTTTTTTTCTTTCATGGCTCATCGTTTGGTGTTAGGTCTAAGAACTTTTTTGCCTAATCCCTACTCATGAAGATTTTCTCTTATGTTTATTTCTGAAAGTTTTATAGCTTTACATTTTACATTTAGATCTCTAATCTATTTTGTAGGGTGGTGCCTATGGCTCAAAGGAGTAGGGCACTGGCCCCATATGCTGGAGGCAGTGGGTTCAAACCCAGCCCTGGCCAAAAAAAAAAACCTCCAAAAAAAAATAAAAGAACCCCTATAATCTATTTTGAGTTAATTTTTATATGAAGTGTGACATTTAGATTGAGACTCTGAAAACAACAAAATGCTGATGAAGTAAATTAAAGAAGATCTAAATAAGGAGAGCCTCAATTTCATGGATTGGATGGTAATATAAATTGACTGGTAGGCTTCGCACAATTCCAATTCTATAGTTATAGAGAAACTGATTCTTAAATGTATATGAAAATGCAACATAACTAGAATAATCATAAGAATTTTATAAAAGAAGAATAAAATTGGAAGAACTACAATACCCAATATTAGGACACAATACACTATTGGCTAGGGGACAGACAGATGACAAAACAGAATAGAAAGTTCTGATATGGACTCATAGAATTATAGCCAACTGATTTTTTTGACAAATGTGCAGAAGCAATTCAGTGAAGACCAAGACTAGCCTTTTTAGAAATGACATTGAAACAATTAGACATCATATGTGAAAAAAAGAGCCTTAATCTAAATGTCACACTTTATATAAAAATTAACTCAAAATAGATTATAGATCTAAATGTAAAATGTAAAGCTATAAAAGTTTCAGAAATAAACACAAAAGAAAATCTTCATGAGTAGGGATTAGGCAAAAAGTTCTTAGATCTAACACCAAAGCATGATCCATAAAAGAAAAAAAAAAAAAAAGATTAGTTAATCTAATCCATCCAGTTGGACTTCACAAAATATAAACTTTTGCTTTCTAAAAGTGTTAAGAGCAAAAAATGGGGGAAGATTTTGAAAATCATGTATTTGACAAATGACTTGTATTTAGAGTCCATATTTTTACAATTTCTAAAAATCAAGAGGGAAAAACCAAACAACCCAATTGATCATATACTTGAACAGATACTTCAATGAAAATTACATACAATGGTAAACAAGCATAAGAAAAGATGTTCAATATCAATACCCCTTAAGGAATTGCAAATTAAAACCACTTGCCATACTACCAAACACCTGTTAGATAGTTAAAATAAAAAATTATCAAGTGCCAGAGAGGGTATAAAGGAATTTGAACTTTCTCATTTTGCTGGTGGAAATGCAAAGTGGTACTCAGCATGTAAGCCAGCATTCCCACTCCTAGATATTTACCCCAGGGAAATTATAACTTATGTTCGGAGAAAAACCTGTACACACACACAGAGTCTTTCTCTGTTGTCCCAGCTACAGTGCAATGGCATCAGCCTAGCTCACAAGTAAACTCAAACTCCTGGGCTCAAGCAATCCTCTTACCTCAGTCTTTTGAGTAGCTGGGACTACAGGCACTACAATGCCCAGGCTAATTTTTCTCTTTTTAGTAGAGATGAGTCTTGCTCTTGCTCAGGCTGGTCTCAAACTCCTGAGCTCAAGCAATCCAACTGCCTTGGTCTCCTAGCTACAACACCTGGCCTTATAATATATATATTTTTAAACTCTACTTTTAATACCACCAAATCTCAATTTTACCTTTAGGAGACTACTAAGTCAGAGCCCACTGGAAATAAGGCAAAGATCATCAATTCTAGAGATTTTTCTTGTATAATTGAAAAGAAATAGGTTTGCTACATCAAGCCATAGAAAAATATAAATAGTATTGGGTAGAGAAAGGTCTGGTTGGTAAAAGGGCTAAACCATCCAGCCAGGCCATGGATTGAATTTTCTGCATAATTACACACAATTCCACTCACCTATAAGCCAGGGAGATTCTTGAGGTGCAAAAATGGTTTTATTGCAGTAAGTTACATTTTGGGGGAACTCTGTAGTAACACATACTTTCAAGGCTCTCTTTGGTGACCTACCACTGTTTCAACCTGACAGAGTTTCTGCAGTTTCCTAACATACCATTCAGAATCCCGTGGGAATCCTTTATGCACTGGAAAAGCCAACACTGTTTTCTTTTAAAATATCACCAACGATGTGTAGCTAACCAAAGTCTTTTACTTTTTTTGAAACATGTAAGAAAATATTGAATTCATTATAGAAAGGGTAACAATTTAGTTTTTATCTGAGTATAAATGTCTCCTTTGTGGTTGGAAAACTGGATTATAATTTGTTCTCATTTGCAGTTTTCAGAATTGGCAATTGCAATTATATTAGTTTAAAACTATGTTTTAAAACTAGTTAAATAAACCATGTCACATCCACCTAGTGGAATACTAAGCAGTCATAATAAAGAATGAGGACACTTTTTATTCACTGGTATGAAATGATCTCTAATATGTTAATTTCATATTAGATATGAAAAGCAAACTTCAGAATAGTGGGCATAATATGCTATCATTTATGCAAAAAGCTGGAAGTTTATACATATGAATACACATAAACATAGATACATACATTTGTATTTACTTATAAGCCTCTTAGACTATCTCAGAAAGAATATAGAAGAACTGGGGAATTAGGATATTCAGGGGCAAGAGTTGCAATTTATCATTGGTGACCATTTTATATCTTTTATGTATTGAATCCTGAAAATGCTTTACCTATCATAAAAATAAATTAAAATTTGAAATTAATCCCCTTTCTTTTTTAATAAAGAGTGTCTGCATTTTTTTTTAATTAATTGCCTGTGAAAAGAAGAAACTATTACTCATTTTCCTTCTGGGACCCCAACATTCACATTCATTAGAAATGCACAGAAGATTGAATTTCTCTTTGTACACATATTTCTGGTTTTTTTTTTTTTTTTCTCTTCACAAGCATGCCTACTGAGTGTAGAGTCCTTCAAATACTTTGATACCTTGCTACTCAATGTGTTGTCTGAGGACAAACAGCATGGGAGCTGGCCAGAAATGCAGGATCTTTGTGCCCTACCTAAGACCTATGGAATCAGAATCAGCACATTAACAAGATTCCCCCCAGAGGATTCACATGCTCTTCACTGTATGAGAAGAATTTCTTTAATGGGCAGGATGAAGTTGGATTCCAAAGCCCTGCGTTATTAGGCAATTGATCAGTAGAGAGCAGAAGGACACTGAGAAGGCTTCCACGAAGTTTGCAAAGAACCAATGGGAATCTTAGAAAGACCTTAGAACCTAAGGTCAAGGAGAAAGTCTAGCTCCTGGGTATAAATAAAAATGTAATGTATTTTCTATTTAATCCATAAGTAACCCAATCATATGAACAAAACCATCATCGGAGGCCCATAAAAAGATGCAGTCATTAACTGTCTCAAAAGCCAAACCAAAATTAGACTAAAACTCTTGATAAGTATCTCCCCACTTTCAAACAAGTCTCTGCTTTGGGCTCTTTTCCCCATCCCACCATTATTTATCCAACAGTAAGAATGCTGCTCCTAGAAGTCAAATCATATCACTCCTGGGTGCTGCCTCTTTCTTTGGAGCTATGATTTGAATGTGTTTTCCAAAATCCGTGTGTTGGATACCTCATCCCCAATGTAACACTCTTGGGAGGTGGGGCCTAATGGGTTCATGTCATCGTTGTAAGAGTAGGTTAGTTATTGCAGGATTGCAGGAGTGGACTTGTTATACAAGCGAGTTCGGTACCCTCTTGCTCTTTTGCACTCTCTCACACTGCACTCTCTTGCCCTTCTGCCTTCTGCCAAGGGATAACACAGCAACAGGTCCTGGCACCATGCTCTTGGACTTCATGGCCTCCAGGATTGTAAGAAGGAAATTTCTTTTCTTTGTAAATTACCAATCTGTAGTATTTTGTTATGGCAGCACACAAAAAAAAATGGAACAAGACAAATGGTTTCCTATTTTACCCAAAATAAGAGCTGGAGCCCTAACACAAACCTACAAGACTGCACACACCACATACACACACCCCTCCCTCCAGTCACTCAACTTCTACCATTCTCTCCCTGTTTTGCTCAGCCCAGCCACACAGGCCTCCTTGCTATTCCCTGGACAGAAGCAAGTTCTGCTTCCAGAACTTTGCGCTTGCCCAAGATCCCATTCCTCCAGATAAGCCAAGGCTCACTTCCTTCAGATCTTTTTTTTTTTTTTTTTGAGACAGAGCCTCAAGCTGTCACCCTGGATAGAGTGCTGTGGCATGACAGCTCACAGCAACCTCCAGCTCCTGGGCTCAAGCGAGTCTCCTGCCTCTGCCTCCCAAGTAGCTGAGAGTACAGGCTCCCGCCACAACGCCTGGGCATTTTTTGGTTGCAGCCGTCATTGTTGTTTGGCGGGCCCAGGCTGGATTCGAACCTGCCAGCTCAGGTGTTCCTGGTGGGCGCCTCAGCCCGTTGAGCCACAAGTGCAAGCCACTTCCTTCAGCTCTTGATCAAGCATCAGATTAGCAAGGCCTTCCTTGACCACTCTGCATAAATAGCCACTCCCCATCCTCTATCCTCCATATCCTGATTTATTTTTCCCCATCACTTATTTTCATTCCTCACCCTATTATTTTTAATTTTTGGTTTGTTTGATTTTTCCCTCTAGAATATAAGCTCCCCAAAGGCTGGAGCTTTCTGTTGGTTATTCTCTTATCTCTAGTTCCTAAAATAGGATAGTGAATGAATGAACAAATTATTCTGTCTTAATTTGTGCTGCCCAAATACGGTAGATAGGGTAGCTTAAACTAGCAGTTCCCAACCCTTTTGGCGGTACGGACTGGTTTCATGGAAGACAATTTTCCAGAATGAGGGGCTTTAGATTCTCATAAGGAGCATGCAACCTAGATCCCTTGCATGGGCAATTTGCAGTAGGGTTTGCATTCCATTGAGAATCTAATGCTGAAGAATTCAGGATGTTTTCACCTAAGCTCAGGAGTTTGAGACCAGCCTGAGCAAGTGCAAGACTCCATCTCTACTAAAAATAGAAAAACTAGCCTAGCATTGTGGTGGGACCTGTAGTCCCAGTTATTCTGTAGGCTCAGGCATGAGGATTGCTTGAGCCCAAGATTTTGAGGTTGCTGTGAGTTATGGTACTATGGCATTCTAATCAGGGCAGCAAAGTGAGACTCAGTCTCAAAAAAGAAAAAAAGCAAAAGAAAATAATTGAAGATGTTTGTCACAATTCCTGCTCAGTCTCTTATTTTCCATGATTTGAAACTTGAATGAAATGCCATTTTATAAAATGTAAGGTAATTGAAGCTGCTCTGAAATACTACACACATGTCTACACTATACGGTGGTGCAGAAATTCTTCCTGTTTGCTAATTGCATCTGCAGTTGTGTAAACACCTTATAAAGTTAAAAAAATATAGCAAAATTAGCCCCTGTTCTAATACTGTAAATCTCTTCACTGTAGGAATTGGATTTCTTTTCTTTCTTTCTTTTTTTTTTTTTTTTTTTTAAATCAAGCCCAGGCAAAACTTGAACTCATGGCCTCTGATTCACAAGGTTAGCACCCAGCCAGGAATTGGCTTTCAACCCTCACTAGAGTAATCTCTAGATTTGTTTCAACATACTGATACCCAGACTGATGAAACCTCTCTCCTTACCCAAACTCTAGGCCCGCTCCTCTGAAACCTCTTCTCAACTAGACCTCAATCTTGGCCTATAGAAAAATGCTGACCCTCAGCACAAATTATTTTTATTTTTATTTTTGTATTTTTGAGACAGAACATCAAGCCATCACCCTGGGTAGAGTGCTGTGGCGTCACAGTTCACAGCAATCTCCAGCTCCTGGACTCAAGCGATTCTCCTGCCTCAGCCTCCCAAGCAGCTGGGACTACAGGTGACTGCCACAATGCCCGGCTATTTTTTGGTTTTAGTTGTCATTGTTGTTTGGCGGGCCTGGGCTGGAACCCCCCAGCTCTGGTGTATGTGCCTGGCGCCCCAGCTGCTTGAGCTACAGATGCCGAGCCAGCACAAATTATTTTGTCCACTTCCTACCCTTACCACCATACACACACTAAGAGACTGTGAACACACACTACTACAATTTCTAATAGCTCAAGTACACACCTTTAGCATGGCGACTCCAACCCTCTTAAGTTCCTGCCTAAGACAGCACAGAGAATTTACTTACTGTTTGTTCTAGCCAAAACCTCGTGATAGGCAGATAGGACCCTGGACCTCCTCTTACAGCAGTTCCTTTAGAAAGCTTGCAATTATAAATCCTCTCTCTAGCCTTTGAAATGTAAATCTACCACCTAGAACTGTCTTCTCAAGGACCTGAGAGCCATCTCTTTGAAATGTAAATACCTAGGAAGATAATTCTCTCTTCATCTTGTCCCTAGGGGGGAGAAGGGCCTAACCCTGGTGGATGCTATGCTCTACATACACTACTACTTCGCATATCATGAAGATAGCGGGCATTTATTTTTCCTCTTGATAGCACCAATTAACAAACCATCCAGATGGCCTGGTCCCTGGACCAATGCCCCCTTCACACCCCTCAGCACTGTCCCTCAGCACCATCCATCTTTAAAAAGTCTCCTGCCTTCTGTTCCACTAGAGTTGAGTTCAGTTCACACTAGACTCTCTTCCCTATTACAATAGTTCTTAAAGAATAATACGTATCTAAGGATTTTATCTATCCTTTATCCATTAACTATTCACTTTAACAAGTGTCCAGCTTTGTTTATCTTTGACAAAACCAACCCCAGAGACTCTGTTTCACTGGATCTGAGATAGGGCCTATGTATCAAGATTTTATAAAAACCTCCCAAAGAGTCTTGTCTGTTGCAGAGTCAGAATTGAGAGTAACTGCTAAAGGACAGTATCCTCAAAGCAGGGAGCTTGGGCCACCATCTACTGAACGTGAGATACTGCGGGTAGGGCCCAGCACTCTGTTTCAGCAAGCACTGGGGGTAATTCTGATGCACTAGTCAAGAACCACTGCCGGAGGGGGTTAAATTTGTTATGTGTTAATACAATTAGGACTTCTGTTAGCTGTTAACTGTGACTTAAAGCCTAGTTATGTCAATAAACATTAACCTGAAGAATGTGCCTGAAAAATGTCCTACTCCTGTTCCACTCCCTTTCCCTGCCGTCCCCCCACCAACCCCCTACTATATTTTCTCTGAAACAAGAACTACAAGGGTCCTGGTTCACCAAAAATTGGGGACATCATCATTTATCTTTAAAATTGTAACACAATTGTTAAGCTTCAGTGACAACATTGGCCATTAGAGAAGGTGAGTGGAATGTGGAGCTCATAAAATAGATTCTCGACCTCCCCTGCTTTCTAAATACCCTAATATATGTCCTTTGGTTATCATATATATATATATATTTTTTTTTTTTTTGAGACACAGTCTCACTATGTTCCTGTCTGTAGAGTGCCTAGCGTCACAGCTCACAGCAACCTCTAACTTTTGATCTTAAGCAATTCTCTTGCCTTAGCCTCCTAAGTAGCTGGGGCTACAGGCGCTGGACACAACGTTTGCTTATTTATTTATTTATTTGTTTATTTTTGAGACAGTGCCTCAAGCTGTCACCCTGGGTAGAGCGCTGTGGCATCACAGCTCACAGCAACCTCCAACTCCTGGGCTTGCTTATTTTTTGGTTGTAGCTGCCATTGTTGTTTGGCAGGCCTGGGCTGGGTTTGAACCTGCCAGCTTCGCTGTATGTGGCTGTCACTCTAGGGGCTGAGCTATAGGTGCTGAGCCTGGTTAACATTTTTGTAACTAGATGTTTGTTTCAGAGAGAAATACAGGGTAAGAAAAATGATGATATGTCTATATGATTGCTTCTCCGTTCTACTTTGATAGTTGAAGATTAAGTAGAATATGTAGAACTTGGTTAGCCTCTTCCTTCTTACTACTAAAGAGCAGGAGGTGTGTCCAGAAAGTGAATAATCATTTACTCCCTGGATGGAGAAAGGAAGGTCATTGACAGAGGGGAGAGGAAAAACAACTGGAGTTTTCTACTTTCTACTCTAGCCAGTGACAAAGTTAAGGCTTTTAAAATTTGTCCTTTCATCTCATTTGCAAATGGAAAAACACGTTCCACAAAATGAAGACTTTGTATGAGGTATGAGGAAGCTTTATTTTGGGGAAGTATATTCTCTCTCTCTCTCTCTTTTTGTTAAATGTTTGTACAGTTTTTACAAAATACATGCTATTGAAGGGGGTCTCTGAAAAGCAAAAAGCAGCCCTGAGGGAAATGTTTAGAAATTAACACACAAAGCATAGGGCCAGAGATTATTATAGGAATGACCTTATCAAAAGGCATATGGAACCACAGGCCACAGGGCATTGATGTAGACTGAGAAAGGGGGTCATGAGAAGGTGGGGGAAGCCATCTTTCCTGCAGTGAATGATGCTGTGTCTGAGACTAGTTTTAGAAATACCACCTTCACAACAGGTGTTAAATTTGCACCAGGGTCTTATCTCAAATGCCAGCCAGGACAAGGGTAGGAGACTGCGAAGCTTCCCAGGAACACTGGCTTTGAAGGATTTACAGAAGGGTGGAAAGGGGGTTGCTGTGACCATGCAAATTAAGAAAAAAATACCACACTATTAAATGTAGCTTTTAGGTCTATAAGAAGTAAAGATTTGAGTAGAGGTTGGTGAGCTGTTCCTAGCACCCCTCTACTGTTGAGCCTTGTCTTAACTATAGAGATTTTTTGTATCTTTCAATAAACTCTGAATACTCTAACGGAAATAAATACTCTTTATTTCACCTTGGTTGTCACATCAGCTGGGAAGTGGTGTGTCAACTGAGAACTTCTGGCCAGGGTACTCCCTGGTGTGTCTTGAAGGCCTCCCTGGAAGGAATGTGGACGGATTGCCCAGGAGGATGGCAAGCAGGCTTTTCTCTGGCTCTCTTTTCACAAAGGACCATCGTCCATTCTGTTTTTGTGGCTCTTTGTTCATTAGTGGTGTGTGTCAATTCTTTGTCTGACCACCCAAGAACCCACTTTTTGAAGCTCCATCATGCTTTTAACGTGGTAAAATAAATGTTATAATTCACATACATGTGTATACACACAATATTCTTTTGAAGCATATAGACATAAAAAATCATGAATTTTGGAAATACATAGATTTTGGTAAGAGAAGCATCTCTTTGTATTTCCTACATCAGGATTTTTTTTTTTTTGAGACAGAGTTTCACTGTGTTGCCCTCAGTAGAGATCGGTGATGTCACAGCTCACAGCAACCTCAAACTCTTGGGTGTAAGCGATCCTCTTGCTTCATCCTCCATAGTAGCTGGGACTACAGGTGCCTGCCACAACACCTGACTTTTTTTTGTTGTAATTGTCATTATTGTTCAGCAGGCCCAGCCCGGGCTCGAACCTGCCAGTCTCAGTTTACGGGTCCGGCACCCTACTCACTGAGCTACGGGCGCGAGCCCTACATCAGAATTTTTATTTCATAAACATGCACCAATTTCTAGAGTCTTACTTCTCTTAGAGGCAAACTAACAATGTATTTTCAAGAGACACCATTCCTGAAGGGCATTTATTTCCTTTAAGACTTCTTCAGACCCACTTGCTCTTCAAATGACCAAAAGTGTTTCTGTGAAACTTACCTAGTTTTTACTTTTGGCTTAGAAACTCTTTAATAACTGCCTGTAAAGAGCCTCAAGTCTGGTTTGAATTAGCATTGCCTTATGCATCTCAGCATTCGCGCCAACAGGTCAAACCAGTCTCCCAGAGTCTGACTCTCCACCTCTCCCCCCCCCAAAAAAAACACGTTCTGTAAGACAAAAGTGAGTTCAGCTGGGAGGGGCAGGGGTGGTCTTTTGTTTGTTGGAGTTAATAATTTCCTTGCACCTCTTTTCCATATTATGCTCCCACCCACCTTGAAATCCCAGAGCCATTTCCACACTCCTTACTCCACTTCATTAAGCAACAGGTCCAGCCAGCTAAAGTTTTTTTTAAAAGTACTAGCAGCAAGCAGCAGCGTTAGCAGCGATTTCCTAACCCTGGTCTATGACATGCCCCTGAACTTGCCACATTAAGAGATGGTGGTAGGGTGAAAAATTCTAGCTCTTGGAAACCTTGTAACTCTGTCGAAGTTCATGGGTTGGAGAGTAAATCCTTAACCTGTACCTTAACATAGTTATATGTTTTATTTGCACATACTGGCCTCTTATAAAATACTATATTATGTGCTACATGGTATGGGTACACGTCTCATAGGAGAACTAGTAAGGCCAGGTACCAGTCCTCAAAGATCCTGACAGTGGTCAGAAGGAAGGATGCAAGCATACAAAACAGTAACTAATGTGAAGCAGGAGGAAACAAGCGGGATAATGCAGAGATTTATGTCTACAGCACAGGGAGCAAAAAGGCAAGAGTGACTGGCTGTGGATCAGAGGGAGGCAAGGTTTGCACAGCAGCACCAAGGAGTGGACAGGTTCTGGGCTCACACACACAACCAGAAGAGAGGGAAAGCAAGGCTCCGAAGGGCCTGGTTAAGTAATACAACGCAAACGAAAGTCCTGCAGAGGTGGTTTCACTTAAGGTTTTGTAAGAAGGCGTGGCGTTTGATTTGAGCTCTGAAGGATAAAAGAATTTTAAAATTAGGGGGAAGAGTGCTCCAGGTAACAGCTGGAGCCTCAGGAGTAGGGTGGGGAATGAAGAGCTGACTTGTGAGCTTCCAGCAAACAGTGCCTGGACAGAGAAGGCAGGAGACGGAGTCAGGTTAGAGAAAGCACCAGGAGCTTTGGGTAACATGCCGTGGAGTTTGGAGGAAATGGGGAAAAAAGTGTTTTTTGGTTTTTTTTTTTTTTTACTGCCTTTTTGGGCCACCTGGCCTGCCTGTCAAAAATCACTAAAGGAAAGTAAAGAAAGCAACATGCTGCAATTAGGACATCTTGGTAGCACCCCAGTGTCCTGCTTGAATTGTGAAATAGCCCATCACCTCTACTCAACCGGACCCTTCTGCTCCCAGTGCACTGCCTCGTCCATGGGCCCCGATAGCAGTAAACTCCACTTCTTTTTTTTTTTTTTTTTTTTGTAGAGACAGAGTCTCACTTTATCGCCCTGGGTAGAGTGCCGTGGCGTCACACTGCTCACAGCAACCTCCAGCTCTTGGGCTTCAGCGATTCTCTTGCCTCAGCCTCCCGAGTAGCTGGGACT